>MU741467.1:160667-183571 GCA_026770625.1 Nicotiana glauca
ATTTTTCTCTTTTATTTTAGAGACGAATTTAATAGAAAAATGTAGTCACTTTAGGATCATCCTTTTAAAAAATAAACGAGATGAGCCTCGCCAAATAAAACGCACAAGCTGCGGGGCCCTCGATAATTGGATATAATAATTGTATAGACTTCGGGACATGCCATCTTAGAAAATTTTACGGCATTCTCAAAAATAATAACGAGTTAGATTCTATAGGCGCGTACTTTAATAATATTATCTCCCTAAACTCGGGTGTACATTTATGTGACCCAAATCCAAATCTCAACGGAGTTGAAATGTGTCGATAACCACGGGTACATTGACTGTGACGTAATTCGACATACGTTTTCACAATGTTGCAATTCTTTTTTTGTGAAAAATAATAATAATAATAATAATAAAAGCGTTTCAAAGTTAAAATTTGCACATGAGTTCATAATAGTAAAATCAGATAATTAAGCCGAATATGACAGTTAAGCGACCGTGCTAGAACCACGGAACTCGGGAATGCCTAACACCTTCTCCCGGGTTAACAGAATTCCTTATCTGGATTTCTGGTGCGCGGACTGTTAAAATGAGTCAATATTTTCCTCGATTCGGGATTAAACCGGTGACTTGGGACACCATAAAATCTCCCAAGTGGCGACTCTGATTCTTTAATAAATAATCCCTTTTCGATTGTCCTTTAATTGAAAAAACTCCCTTGCTACCCCTGCGCGGGCAAAAAGGAGGTGTGACAGGGCCCAGTGGAGGGGTCAACCGGTTGAGGAGGCAAACTGGGAGTCTGAGGAGGACATGCGGAGCAGATATCCCCACTTATTCAGCAGTCCAGGTACTTTTCTATGTCCGTTCGAGGATGAACATTTGTTTAAGAGGTAGAGAATGTAACGACCCGACTGGTCGTTTTGCATTTTAGAACCCTGTTCCCTTAAATAAAACTTTCCGCACTTGCTTTAACTAATTTATGACTTGCGGGGACAGGTGGTTCGGAAGTTGGAAGAGTTTAGAGTAAGAATAAGTCCAATTGCTTCTTTAAGTTTCTCTAAAAAGGCCAAGTTTGACTTCGGTCAACTTTCTTTGGAAACAGACCCACATTCGTGATTTGACAATCCTGGAGGGTTCGTGGGAAAATATGGGACTTGATCGTATGCCCGGAATCGAATTCCGAGTTCCCTAGCCCTAGTAATGAATTTTTCTGTGAAATTCTTAAATTGAAGTTTTAAAGATTAAAATAAACTAAGAAATCATTTTTTTCCTAGAAACCGGGCTTGGATTTTGATTCCGAAACTTGGTACAGGTCCAAAATATCAGTTAAGACCTACCCGTGAAATTTGGTGTCAATCCGAGTAGTTTAAGGGCGTTTTGACCCGTTGGAAGAAAATTAAGAACTTGAAGTTCAATGATTTGGTTCAATTGGTTTTGGGGTTCGATTCCTCAATTTAGCATTGTTTTGAGTGCTTCGAGGGTTCGAGTAGGTCCTCCTCGTGATTCCAGACTTGTCGGTATGTTCGGACGGGGCAAGGGAGCCCCGAGCATCAAACGAGCGAGGCTCGAGTGAAGTTGAAACTTGAAAAAAGGCTGAAGGTTGCTGCTTCTGTCATAACCGCATCTGCGGTTCTTGGACCGCAGATGCGGCCAATGAGTTGCAGAAGCGGAAAAAGGGTCGGACTAGGTAAACCGTAGAAGCGGTTCCGCTTAAGCGGAAGTCAGACCGCAAAAGCGGTCGAGCCCAATTGGCCCAGGACCGCAGAAGCGGCCCAGAAACCGCATAAGCTGTTCTGCCTATGCGGCCCCCAAACCGCAGAAGCGGTCCAGCCCCCAATTCACAAAGCCGCATAAGCGGCCATTTTCCACAGAAGCGGACTACGCAGAAGTGAAAATATCTCCGCAGATGCGAAAATAGCTGGGGACAGAAGGGTTCATTTAATACGAACTCAAGCTCATTTCTCTCATCTTTCACTCTTCACTTAGGCGATTTGGGTTCTTCCAAGAGAGGGTTTCCACATAACTTGGTAAGGTAAGTAATTTCCCTTCATCTTTAGCTTAAATACATGTATATTAGGCAGATTAAACACTAAAAACTTAGTAAAAATCAAGGGTTAGAGCTAGACCTAGGGTTTTAATAAAACTAAGATTTAATCATGCAATTTGCCATGTAATGAACTAGAAATCATATATTGTGATCCTTAGGTGATAGAGAATAACTTCCTTTGAAAAATCTTGGAATTCGGGCACGTGGGCCCGGGGTCGGAATTTAGGAAACTTGTGGGAAAGGTTGGGAAATCACTTAAATAGTTAGAATTCAATCTTGTAAGCCTTTATTGACTAGTTCTTACTTCGTTTGATTAGTTTGGGATTGTTCGGCTTCGAATTAAATACTTGGGCTCGTTCTTGGAAATTGGAAGTGCACTTTGGAGCGAGGTAAGTCTCCTTTCTAACCTTGTAAGAGGGAAATGTCTCCATAGGTATAATAAATAACTAAATTGCTTTATATGCAGGGGCTACATACGTAACAAGTGACGAGAGTCCGTGCGTAGCGACTATATGACAGTCCGGGTAGTTTAGGACCCTAAAGCATGTTATATGTTGAATATCTGTAATATTGTTGGTTGTTGAATTGCTTAGATCCTAACGAGTTGGAACCTAGAATTCTAAAAAGGATTCAATTTTATTTTTCTTGAATTATTAAAAGAGAATTTACTTATACTTGGAAGAGCATGTATTTTATGTGTACCTGCGTCGCATGTATGATTTGCGAGCAGGGGGATTATTTATTTATATTTTTACCGCGTCGCATGTATGATTAGCGAGCGGGGTAATAGATGCATCTATGGTTCGAGTCGTTCGACCCTCGGCAGTGCACATTTACTTTTCTATTGGATCAGGTCGTACGTTCCTCGGTGGTTAATTGTGTATTAGTTATCTAGCTTCTACTTGTGGCTAAAATTTCAGATGTGTTTAAACATTTAAATATGAATGAACCCACTCTATGGAAGGTTAAAGGAAGAATTTCTATTTCATACTTGGAAATTTTATGACTTGAGTTATACCTGCTTATTTAAATGATTCTCATTATTTCTTGACCTTAGTAAGTATCAAGTCGACCTCTCGTCTCTAATTCTTCGAGATTAGATGGGATACTTACTGGGTACATGTGGTTTATGTACTCATGCTGCACTTCTGTACTTAAATGTACAGGATCTGAGTCAGGAGGATCTGGGCATCATACCGGTGCGTATCAGTGATCACATCTGGGAGTTCTACGGTGAGTTGATTCTCTTTCATTCTGATCCGCAACCGAAGAAGTCTTTCTCTATATTTTTATTTCTATCTACCCTGATTCAGACAGTAGGATAGTATGGTACTCTTTTGTGTATATTCTACTAGTCGCCCGTAGCTTGTGACACCTGGTTCTGGCACACACAGTAGTAGACATTTATTTTTGGGTTGTATTGCCATCTTGACGCATTATGATCTTTACCGGTCTTTCCTTTATTTCGCAGATCTATTATAATTGTCTTCAGTTAAGGCAAAAAAAATAAGAATTTAATCACAATTCCGCATTTGGCTGGCCTGACAATGGTGTCGGGCGCCATCATGACCTATTATGGAAAATGGGTCGTGACAGTATCAGCACAACCGACCCCATGTGCTGGTAAGTGCCTAGCCTAACCCCAGCGAAGTACTGACGAGGCTAGGACCAGACCATCAAATAAACCTGTGCAGTTCAAACATATATATATACATATAGTAAGGAAGTTGCAGGAAAAAACCAGTCAATGTGGAAAAATAATATTTTAGGGGAAGGTAACAATATTAAATAGAAATACTAAATAAAAATGAGTCAACAAAGTCATAACATCAACAAGTATTTAAAGAATCGATATTTGCACGGCATCACCCTTCGTGCGTTTCACTCTCTTCCTCACCCAAACAATATAAAATAAAACTGTGCACACCATCACCCTTCGTGCTTTTACTCTCTTTCATCACAATTTAATCAATAGATATCAGTACGGAATGGCACATCGTACGGCACGGCATCACCCTTCGTGCTTTACACTCTTCCCTCACATTATCAAACAATGCACAACATCATCCTTCGTGTTTTACCACTCTTCCTCACCCAAACAACAATAACAGTTAAGGGGCAAGGAAAATAAACTGGATATTATTAATAGGGGTCCAATAAGGACTCAATAATATGCAATAAAATTTCCAGCAAGGAATATATCAACAATTCCATAAATAACTGGCGAGGGAATAATTCAATGATTCTTTCTCTTTCTTTCATTCTTACTCAGTAATTCATTTATAATTTGAGCCAACACTCCCCAAATATTAAATATCACAATTTCCTTCACATACTCTTCACAATATGTAGAAATCATCATTTAGACATGAAGAATATAGCATAATCCAAATATTCGTAATATAAAGACTCACGGTCATACTAGACACCAATGTATAGATACTCGTCACCATGCATATACATCATACTCGACAATTAACAAGTAGAAAATAAGACTCAACTCCTATTCCCTCAAGCTAAGGTTAGACCAAACACTTACCTCGGAGTTCTATGGCCAACTCAATCCTTAAGCATCGCTTTTCCTTTCGAATTTGGCTTCAATCCAATCGTATCTATACACAATTGATTTAATATCATCAATAATACTAAACAATCCAACCCAAAATGCCTAAATATATTTTCCTAAACATTTTGCCCGAAATTATAAAAATTGATTCTGGGCCGGCTTGGTCAAAACACGAGGTTCAAACCAAAATAAATTCACCAATTCACCCACGATACCGAATATATAATTTGCTTTCAAGTTTGACCCCAAAACGAGGTCTAGTTCGGGAAATATATGAAAACCCTAACTCTAACCAATTCTCTAATTTCTACCTATTTTCACATGTTCTAGGCCTAGGAATTCAAATGATATTGATGGAAAATGAAGAAAACGAGTTAAGAAACACTTACCCAAGAAACTTTGGTGAAGAAATGCTCCAAGAATCGTCCAAGAGCTTTGGAGAGAAGAGAGTTCGCGAAATGGTGTAAAAATCCCCTTTGCATTCTGTTTTGGGTCTTAAAAATCATGGGCGAAATTGCTCTATGCGATCGCATAGAGTAAGTGTGACTGGGCGAGAAAAATGCGTTATGCGATCACGAAGAATGCAATGCCATCGCACAGAGGAAGGGGAAAAATGGTCACTGCGATCGCGAAAGGAGTACTGCGATCGTATAGAAGAAACAGGCTGGGCATTGAGATCGCGACTAGGTATATTCGATCGCGTAGAAGGAAAAAAATATGGGTTGAGCTTTGTACAATGCGATTGCGTAGATTGGAATGCGATCGAATAGAAGGATTTTTGACCCTCCGAAATTTGCTCTATGTGATCGCGACCTGCCCTCTGCGATCGCATAGAAGGGGTAACTGGACAACAGACAACAGCTATTTTGTTGCATTTCCTAAGTCCAAAACCACCCTGACACCTATCCGAAACTCACCCGAGCCATCGGGGCTCCAAACCAAACATGCATACTAACTCAAAAATATCGTACGAACTTAACCGTGCGATCAAATTTCCAAAATAACATCCAAAAGAATGAATTAAGCCTTAGAATCCCTGATTTCCTTCAATTTTCATAAAACTTCAAATTTTCCATTTTAAGTCCGAAACACGTCAAACGACATCCGTTTTCAACCAAACTTTACAGAAAGCACTTAAACCATATATAAGACCTGTATCGGGCACCAGAACCAAAATACGGGTCCGATACCATCACTTTTTAATCAATTTTCATTTTTATTTTCCTTAAATATTTTCATAAAACAATTTTACTCAAAAATTCATTTCTCGGGCCTGGGACCTTAGAATTCGATTCTGGGCATAGACCCAAGTCCCATATTTTCCTACGGACCCTCCGAGACTGTCAAATTGCGGGTCTAAGTCCGTTTACCCAAAATGTTGACCGAAGTCAAACTTATTCAATTTAATATCAAAATTTATCATTTTTCTCACAGAATTCATATTTAAGATTTCCTGTTATGCGCTCGGATTGCGCACGCAAATTGAGGCAACCCTAAGAGAGGTTTTCAAGGCCTCAGAGTTATAGAATTCAATTTAACAACAAGTGATGACCGTTTGGGCCATCACATTCTCCACCTCTAAAATAATCGTTCGTCCTCGAACGGACAAAAGAAAGAAGCACCTGAGTCAGGGAAAAGATAAGGATAACGGCTCAGCATATCAGACTCGGACTCCCAGGTCGATGCCTCAGGAGGCTGACCTCTCCACTGAACACGAACAGAGGGGAAACTCTTGGATTTCAGCTGACGAACCTATCGGCTTAAAATAGCCTCCGGCTCCTCCTTATAAGACAAGTCTTTGTCCAACTAGACAGTGTTGAAATCTAACACGTGGGCTGGATCGCCATGATATTTTCGAAGCATGGATACATGAAAAACTAGATGTACGGCTGATAAGATAGGCGGCAATGCAAGTATAGAAGCCACCTCTCCCACTCGATCAAGAATCTCAAACGGACCAATGAGCCTTGGGCTAAGCTTGCCCTTCTTCCCAAATCTCATCACGCCCTTCATAGGCGACACTCGAAGCAACACCCGCCCACCAACCATGAAAGCTACATCTCGAACCTTACGATCTGCATAGCTCTTTTGCCTGGACTGAGCTGAACGAAGCCTTTCCTGAATAATCTTGACCTTATCCAAGGCCTCCTGAACCAAATCTGTACCCAACAACCAAGTCTCTCCCGGTTCAAACCATCCAACTAGAGATCGACATCGCCTACCATATAAGGCCTCATAAGGAGCCATCTGGATACTCGACTGGTAGTTGTTGTTGTAGGCAAACTCTGCTAAAGGCAAACTCTGCTAAAGGAAAAAACTGATCCCACGAACCTCCAAAGTCATAACACAAGCTTGGAGCATATCCTCCAATATCTGAATAGTCTGTTCTGACTGCTCGTCCGTCTGAGGATGAAATTATGTGCTCAACTGTACATGGGTGCCAAATTCCCGCTGCACTGCTTTCCAGAAATGCGAGGTAAACTGCGTACCTCAGTCCGAAATGATAGATACAGCACACCATGCAGGCAAACAATCTCCCAGATATAAATCTCCGCTAACCTCTCGGATGAATAGGTGATTGCCACAGGAATGAAATGCGCTGACTTGGTCAGCCTATCAACAATAACCCAAACTGCATCGAACTTCTTCCGAGTCAATGGAAGTCTGGTAACAAAGTCCATAGTGATCCCCTCCCACTTCCACTCGGGAAGCTCAATCCTCTGAAATAAACCATCAGGCCTCTAATGCTCATACTTAACCTGCTGACAATTCAAACACCGTGCTACATATGCCACAATATCCTTCTTCATTCTACGCCACCAATAATGATTTCACAAATCCTGATATATCTTCGCGGCGCCCGAATGAATAGTGTACCGGGAACTATGGGCCTCCTCTAGAATCAACCCATCTACATTTGGTACACAAATTCGCCCTTGCAATCTCAAAACTCCATCAGCATCTGATGTAACCTGCTTGGCATCTCCTCGCTGCAACGTGCCTCTAAGGCCACACAAATAGGGATCATCAAACTACCGATCATGGATACGCTCCAATAATAAAGAACGAGCGACCGTGCACGCTAGTATTCGACTAGGCTCAGAAACATCCAGTCTCACAAAAGGATTGGCTAATGCCTAAACATCCAAAGCAAGCGGCCTCTGACTGATCGAAATATAAGCAAGATTGCCCATACTGGCTGACTTCCTACTCAAAGCATCGGCCACCACATTGGCCTTTCCGGGATGATATAAATAAGTGACGTCATAATCTTTCAACAACTCCAACCATCTTCTCTGCCTCAAATTCAATTCTTTTTTCTTAAACAAGTATTGAAGACTCTTGTGATCAGTGAACACCTCACATGCCATGCCATATAAATAGTGCCTCCAGATCTTCAACGTGTGAACAATAGCTGACAACTCCAAATCATGTACCGGTTAGTTGTTCTCATGAATATTTAACTACCTTGAAGCATAGGCAATGACCTTGCCATCCTGCATCAACACTGCACCAAGCCCAATACGGGAAGCATCACAATAGACTGTATAAGGCCCTGAACCTGTGGGCAAAACTAACACCGGTGTCGTAGTCAGAGCTGTCTTGAGCTTCTGAAAGCTCGTCTCACACTCGTCCGACCATATGAACTGGTCACCCTTCTGGGTCAATCTAGTCATCGGGGCTGCAATAGATGAGAACCCCTCCATGAACCGATAATAGTAACCTGCTAATCCCAAGAAACTCTGAATCTCTGTAGCTGATGTGGGCCTAGGCCAGTTCTTGACTGCCTCGATCTTCTTCGGATCAACCTGAATACCCTCTGCGGATACAATATGACCCAGAAATACAACTGAACTCAACCAGAACTCACACTTTGAAAACTTAGCATATAATTGACTATCCTTTAGAGTCTGAAGAACCACTCTAAGATGTTGCTCATGCTCCTCCCGGCTGCGGGAGTATATCAATATGTCATTAATGAAGACTATCACGAACAAGTCTAAATAAGGCCTAAACACTCGGTTCATCAGGTCCATAAAAGTTGTTGGGGCATTTGTCAAAGCAAAAGACATGACCAAGAACTCATAATGTACGTACCTAGTGCAGAAAGCTGTCCAGGATATTTATTCTTGATTGTAAACTTATTCAATTGCCGGTAATCAATGCACATTCTTATCGAACCATCTTTCTTCTTTACAAACAATATCGACGCACCCCACGGTGACACACTAGGTCTAATGAAACCCTTCTAAAGCAATTCTTGCAACTGATCCTTCAACTCCTTCAACTCTGACGGGGCCATGCGAAATGGCAGAATAGAAATGGGCTGGGTGCCCGGAGCCAAATCAATGCAGAAGTCAATATCCCTGTCGGGTGGCATACCCGGCAGGTTTGAAGGAAAAACCTCCTGGAACTCACGAATCACGGGCACAGTATCAATAGAGGGAACCTCAGCACTGGAATCCCGAACATAGGCCAAATAAGCCAAACACCCCTTCTCGACCATACGCCGAGCCTTCGTGTACGAAATAACGCTGCAGGTAGAGTGACCAGAAGTCCCTCTCCACTCTAAGTGGGGCATATCGGGTAAGGCTAAGGTCACAGTCTTGGCATGACAATCCAAGATAGCATGATATAGGGTGATAACCAATCCATCCCCAAAATAACATCAAAGTAGACCATATCTAAAAGTAACAAATCAACACGGGTCTCAAGACCCCCAATCACCACAATACAGGAACGATGGACTCGATCGACTACAATAGAATTACCCACCGGTGTAGACACATGAACAGGAATACTCAGTGGATCACTAGGCAGAACCAAGTATGGTGCAAAGTAAGATGACACATACGAATACGTAGACCCTGGATCAAATAGCACTGAAGCCTATCTATCACAAACCAGAATAGTACCTGTAACGACTGCATCTGAAGATTTAGCCTTTGGCCTGGCTGGAAGAGCATAACATCGGGGTTGGGCCCCACTACCCTGAACCATATCCCTAGGACAGCATGTTGTTGTCTAGCCTCCATCTCTTGCGATTTGAGCTCCACCTATATGACCTCTACCTCTACCTCTAGTACCTCTAACTGGCTGGGCGGGATGTGGAACACCTGGTGCCGGTACTATGGCACGAGAACCCTGATGCTGAGAACTACCCGGTGCTCGAGGGCAAAATCTGGCAATGTGACCTGGCTCACCACAAGTGTAACAAGATCTCGGCTGCTGAGAAGACTGGGACTTACCTTGTCAGCCTGAATGACCACCTCAGAAACTCTGAAGCAGAGGTGCACTGAAAGGAGCTGATGGTGCACTGTAAAGCTACTGATTAGAATAGTATTTCTGAGAACCACGACCACCTAAAGTATCGTGGGAAACCTAGAGAGTTGACTGAAAGGTCCTGAGAGGATGGCCTCTGCCATACGAATCTCTACCTCCAGACGAGGCACCACTAAATCTGCCTGAATGACTGGGCCTCTTATCCGACCCAAGACCTCCTCCCTATGATAGAACCATTTCAACTCGGCGGGCTACATTGGCCTCCTCCTGAAAAGTGATCTCGCTTCTGGCCTCCTTGGCCATCTAAAGATGAATCGGCTGAATAAGACCATCAATAAACCTTCTCACCCTCTCTCTCTCGGTGGGGAGTATGACAAGAGCATGGCGAGCTAGAGTAATGAACCTGGTCTCATACTGAGTGACCGTCATGGAACCCTGCTGAAGGTGCTCAAACTGCCTCCGAAAGGCCTCTCTCTGAGTCAGGGGGAGAAACTTCTCCAGAAACAACACTGTGAAATGCTCCCAAGTCAATGAAGGCGAACCGACTGGTCTAGCTAAATAATAATCCCTCCACCAAGTTTTGGCGGATCTAGACAGACGAAAGGTAGCAAAATCAACTCCATTGGTCTCAATGATTCCCATGTTCCAAAGAACCTCATGACAACTATCCAAATAATCCTGGGGATCCTCAGTAGATGCACCGCTGAATGTAGTAGTGAAGAGCTTGGTGAACCTATCCAGCCTCCACAAAGAATCGGTGGATACGGCCGCTCCATCGTCGGGCTGAGCTGCTACACCCGGCTGAACTGCCATAGCTGGCTGACCCACTGGAACCTGAACCTGAACCTGGGGAGCTACTAGCTCCAGAGTGCGCGTAGCAGGAGTATGATTCCCTCCTCCCGCCTGAGAAGTTGCTGGTGTTGCCGGAAGAAAACATGCTCAGGTGACATTCTCCATAAAGCCTACCAATCGGACCAGAGCGTCCTGAAGAATTGGGGTAGCAATGAACCCCTCTGGGACCTGAGATATCAGTACGTAATGGCACATCGTACGGCACGGCATCACCCTTCGTGCTTTACACTCTTCCCTCACATTATCAAACAATGCGCGGCATCACCCTTCGTACTTTACCACTCTTCCTCACACAAACAACAATCACAGTTAAGGGACAAGGAAAATAAACTGGAAATTATTAATAGGGGTCCAATAAGGACTCAATAATATACAATAAAATTTCCAACAAGGAATATATCAACAATTCCATAAATAATTGGCGAGAGAATAATTCAATGATTCTTTCTCTTTCTTTCATTCTTACTCAGTAATTCATTTATATTTGAGCCAACGCTCCTCAAATATTAAATATCATAATTTCCTTCACATACTCTTCACAATATGTAGAAATCATCATGTAGACATGGAGAATATAGCATAATCCAAATATTTGTAATATAAAGACTCACGGTCATACTAGACACCAATGTATAGATACTCGTCACCATGCCTATACATCGTACTCGACAATTAACAAGTAGAAAATAAGACTCAACTCTTATTCCCTTAAGCTAAGGTTAGACCAAACACTTACCTCGGAGTTCTGTGGCCAACTCAATCCTTAAGCACCGCTTTTCCTTTCGAATTTGGCTTCAATCCAATCGTATCTATACACAATTGATTTAATATCATCAATAATACTAAACAATCCAATCCAAATGCATAAATATATTTTCCTAAACATTCTGCCCGAAATTATAAAAATTGACCCCGGGCCCGCTTGGTCAAAACACGAGGTTCGAACCAAAATAAATTCACCCACGAGCCCGAATATATAATTTGCTTTAAAGTTCGACCCCAAAACGAGTTCTAATTCGCGAAATATTTGAAAACCCTAACTCTACCCAATTCTCTAATTTCTACCTATTTTCACATGTTCTATGCCTAGGACTTCAAATGATATTGATGGAAAATGAAGAAAACGAGTTAAGAAACACTTACCCAAGAAACTTTGGTGAAGAAATGCTCCAAGAATCGCCCAAGAGCTTTGAAGAGGAGAGAGTTTGTGAAATGGTGTAAAAATCTCATTTGCATTCTGTTTTGTGTCTTAAAAATCATTGGGCGAAATTGCTCTATGCGATCGCGAAGAGGCTCATGCGATCGCATAGAGTAAGTGTGACTGGGCGAGAAAAATGCTCTATGCGATCGCGAAGAATGAATGTGATCGCAGAGAGGAAGGGGAAAAATGGTCACTGTGATCGCGAAAGGAGTACTGCGATCGCATAAAAGAAACAGGCTGGACATTGCGATCGCGACTAAGTCTATGCGATCGCGTAGAAGGAAAAAAAATATGGGCTGAGCTTTGTACAATGCGATCGTGTAGAGTGGAATGGGATCGCATAGAAGGATTTTTGACCCTCTGAAATTTGCTCTATGCAATCACGACCTGCCTTATGCGATCACATAGAAGGGGTAACTGAACAACAGACAACAGCTATTTTGCTGCATTTCCTAAGTCCAAAACCACCCCGACACCTATCCGAAACTCACCCGAGCCCTCGGGGCTCGAAACCAAACATGCATACTAACTCAAAAATATCCTACGAACTTTACCGTGGGATCAAATCGCCAAAATAACATCAAAAACAATGAATTAAGCCTTAAAATCCATGATTTCCTTCAATTTTCATAAAACTTCCAATTTTCCAATTTAAGTCTGAAACACGTCAAACGACATCCGTTTTCAACCAAACTTTACAGAAAGTGCTTAAACCACATATAAGACCTGTATCGGGTGCCGGAAACAAAATATAGGTCTGATAACATCACTTTTAAATCAATTTTCATTTTTATTTTCCTTAAATATTTTCAGAAAATAATTTTACTCGAAAATTCAGTTCTCGGGCCTGGGACCTCGGAATTTAATTTTGGGCGTACGCCCAAGTCCTATATTTTCCTACGGATCCTCCGGGACTGTCAAATCACGGGTCCGGGTCCGGGTCTGTTTACCCAAAATGTTGACCGAAGTCAAATTTATTCAATTTAATATCAAAATTTAGCATTTTTCTCACATAATTCATATTTAAGCTTTCTGGCTATGCGCCCGGACTGCGCACGCAAATTGAGGCAACCCTAAGTGAGGTTTTCAAGGCCTCAGAATTATAAAATTCGATTTAAAAACAAGTGATGACCGTTTAGGCCATCACACTAGTTCTATGATTAAATATAAATTCACAAACTAAGACTCAAACATGAACCCGGATGATTGGGTATTCTAAATTAGTGATGGATTTAGCCTAAATGAGGCAATTAATATGATATCGATATTATGTAATTATATACTGATTGGAGTAATTTGTACGAGTTGCTTGAGGTGAAGCAGTTGGCATTTCGGCACGAGTACTGTGAGTAGTAATCTTACCGCAATTTGTATTTTCATAGCTTACATGATTTACACATGATTTTTAATATGAATATGTTACCGACTATTTTGAGTTGCATGTGGGACAAGTCTTCTACTCGGATTGATACCGAAATAGTTAATTGAGATGAATATCGTGGTTTTAAATATTTTTCGTTGTCACTAGATCTGTTTTACCGTTACTTGAATTTACTGTTAGCGAAAGGAGACTATATTATTTGATAAGAACTGAAATGCCCTATATTATTTTAAAATAGTTTCTACGAGTATATATACGGATTATAGAGACAAGTATAAATGGGAGTAGACATTGAAGGATCCTGTAGCTAACGGCTGGTTCGTTAGACCTGTTGCACCTTGTATATACAGATTATCGATTACAGTTATAGCCCTCGCTAGTGGGAAGGTAGAACTAGCATACCATTATCGATTTCCCTCGAGTAGGGACTACCGTTATATTTGACTTCTTGCGAAGAAGCCTACAGTTATACCGATTACATGATCCGTTCATTGAAACCTCCCAAAATATGAATTTTGATATTATATAGTGGTTATCGAGCTTATTACTGAATTGTTAATTATATTTTACTACAAGAAAAGTGTGATGATACTAAAAATTATTTATTGTTTCTGAAAGGGCATTTTTATGTATTTTCTCTTTGAGATACTAGCATGTTTCTGACTTGTCCCCAAATAAAAATGGTTGTGGTTAAGCGTTATTACTCACTGAGCTAGCGACTCATTTCCCGCTAATTTTTTTTACAGAGACAGCAGTTGATGCAAGCGAGGATTTCTTTAATTAGAGCGCACAGGTTGATATTTCTCGGTGTGCCTCGCACTTGTTCGCGTGGGCAGAGATTTTTTTATTGTTATGGTATTTTCTTTTTATTGAACTCTTAGAGTCGCTCCATAGTCATTATTTTAGTGTCATGAGTATTATTTTATTATTATGGTCTTATGTTGAGTATCGTTCTCATTCATCAAAGTTGGAGATAAATTAGTATTTCTAGTGGTTAGTTGTTGGTTTAGTTATGGTGGAGACTTGTATTGGTTAATTGACAAGTTGTCAATTACTTGGTATGATATTAGGATGTTTGGTTGTTGATTTGAAACAGGAAAATTCTTGGGATGGTCCAAAAATAGGGGAAACTCTATCCGATTTTCTGTAAAATTACCAGTGAGGCTTACTTGGGAGCACTTGCTCCTAAGCGCCAGTCACAATCCTAAATTGGATCGTGACAAAGTTGGTATCAGAGCCCTAGTTTATTCTTGTTACTAATGGAGCACACGTTGATAGTAAAATCTCAATTATGGTTATGCAGCCGGCCATTCCCATAGTCGTGATTCTGCGAGGGCGTGATAGGATGTGTCTTGTCTTTCTTTCTTATTCCTCCGTAAGTGCGGTTATTAGGGTCAAATGACAGAATCTATAATTACTTATCCTATTCGTGTATGGCTCGGACCAATAACCTTATAATAGAATTTGCATAGAGGTTCAAACATCAAAGACGTCAAATTTTGGCAATGGACATGCAGCCATCTCCAAGCAAAGAAATGCTACATAAGTGCGTAATGTGCTTTAAATGTGCCATAAGGTTCATTGTGCCATATAATGTTCTTTCCGATAAGATGCGTAATAGAGTCCATTTCGGAAATTTATACTAGTCCACCGCTATAGCGATAGAGGAGTGCTATAACAAAAAGGTACTTACCTCCATGTAAAAAAAATGAGATCTTTATAGAGGTAATAGATAAACAGGAGAAGAATGAGCAACAAAATAGGGGCTCTAAAGTCCTCATGCACCTAGAAGATTATGGCGACCAAAAAGATATTCTTAATAAAGTTCCTAAAGTTGAAAATAATAAGTTTACTATTTCTGATAGTTCAAATGATCCTTAAAGGCTTTAGTAAAATATTTACTAGAGCTATCAATATAGGTCGGGCCGGGCTAGCCCAGCTCACGTGGGCTGTAGCAATTGACGGGCTGGGCTGGGCTAGCCTACCATTTTGATGGGCCTTATAATGGTCAACCTACTCAAGCCCTATGTGGGCTGCAGGCCCCACGGGCCGGCCCATCATTTTTAAAGAAATAATTTTATAATTTTTTTTTTTTATGTTCTGACCTAAAAAAAGACAATTATTTAAAAGCTAAAAAATATCTTATTTCAAAAAATTTGTAAAACATAATAACTTTTTATATTGAACTTTTTATATTGTTCTAATATATCACAATAAACACTAACAAAAGTTAAAGATAATACTATATTTAATTCACTAAGAGTCAAAACTTAAAACAAACTATTCAAGAGAACGTTCATGATGCTTATGAGATATCCAACACATCATTTTCATCGAACACATTTGAATCCGCTTGTGACAAGGTTGTCTTAACATCTTCACTTTCATCTACAATTCATATGCAATATTAATTAGTTAAATATTAAAATAATCAAATTTTAAAAATTAAAAATATTTAAATGCACATAAAAAAATATTACCAATTTGAGTTTGGGAAAACTTGTGCATCCAATTTCGAGTAGTAACAAGTATTTGGACATTTTCATAATAATTTCAACTTCTGTACTTTGTAAGAACACGCCACCAACGCTAAATGTTGATTACGATGCTACAATGGTAATAACAATACTAAGTACATCATGCACCATTATTGAAAGATCGGGATATTTTCTAGAATGGTCCTTCCAATACATGACAATATCCATCTCTTTAAACTTCTCAAAATCAAGTTTTGGTAACATGACAACATCCTCTTAATAAAGATCCAATTCTGACTTTCCATCTCTAAAGGTAGTATACTTTTTATTTTTTAAATATTTTACTAGGCCCCACGGGCCGGGCCGGCCCAGCCTCAGTCGAGCCTCATGGGCCACGGGCTTACTCGGGCCGGGCTTAAAAGCCTTATTTTTAAACGGGCTCCAAAAATTCTAGCCCATCCCTGCTAAATTACGGGTTGGGCTGGCCCAGCAGGCCAAGCCCATATTGATAGCTCTAATACTTACCATGTCATGAGCCACAGGTTATTTCATGAAGAGGTCTATGGAACATGCAATTTTTTTTTACCTGAGAACATGATGAATACATGAAATGCTACTGTACTCTTAGAGATGTCAACAAGAGCAACACGACTAATTTGGAAATAAATTTCACTAAAGTATTTATGAATCACCCCCTTCTTGACAGTTTGTAACGTGAACTTGCCTGCTAGATCATTTAAGAAATTGATTTAGACATTGGGTATACTTACATATAACACCAATCTTTCTCAGCTGGATACACAAGCAACATCATAAGTTTATAGGCTTGTTGAAAGGTTGGTTAATTATTTAAATAAGATAGTAACTGCATATATAAAGACTTAAACCTATTCTGTAGCAGTTGCACTTACTAGAAAGATTTAAACTATGGACATGATAGGCGTGCAAGAATTCACATAAGAAGATCAAGGTTAGAATATCTTTTAGTATAGATTTTAATATGAGTCGAAGATTTAAAAAAAATCAAGAATGTTTTGAGATATTAAGCAATCCTTTTCAGGTTGCCACATCTGTAAAAAAAATTATAGTAGTTAGACATGTGTTTAAAACTTTTAAGATTCAAGTTAAGAGAAGAAAACCCTAGCTAACCAAGTTGTACTTGATATGGTTCACTCTAACATACAGATGGATATGGATTAATTATCTTCTTACCATGCTACCTTCGATTACTATAGAAGGACTATTAGGTTAGTGAACTTTAAAAGCTGGTTTTGTCCAAAAAGGGGATTATAGATTTTAGAGGCAAGCAAATTATATATTTTGAAGACTTAACGTTTATAGAAGAAAGGTTGTTTGGATCTCATAGATACGGTAAGAGGCACAAGAGAACAAACACTTAGTTTGAGAAAGAAAAAGAAGTATCATCATGAGATATTCTCTAATGTATTCCTAAGGATTTACTAGGACTACCTCCAAGATGAGAAATAGACTTCGGTACAGAGTTGACACCTGACACGCAAACCATATTATATGGCACCAATAGAGTTGAGAGAGCCAATTTAATAATTGACATACCTACTGGATACAGGTTTTATCATACCGAGTGTTGCACCATGGAGTTCATCAATATTATTTGGACAAAAAAAAAAGGGATGAGTCTTTAAGAATGTGGGCCAACTACAGATAACTAAATAAGATAATAATACATAACAAATATCCCTTGTCTTGTATAGATAACTTGTTTGATAAGTTACAAGGAGCTATTGATCTTTAGTCTAGTTATCATCAGCTCAGAATAAGAAAGGAAGATATTTCAATGTTGTCTCTAGTACTCGGTACAAACATTATGAGTTACTTGTGATGTCCTTTAGATTGTCCAATGCTCCAATTGCATTGAAGTATATAATGAATATGGTGTTCAAAGTTGTTTTTAGAGAAAAAAACTTCATAGCTTTTACTTACTATATTCTTGTATGTTCTCGTACCTACGAAGAGCAGGAGAATTACTTGAAAAATATGTCAAAGACGCTTCAGGAAAATTAATTTTTTTTTACAAGTTCTTCAATTAGCTAGACTCGATGGTATTCATAAGACACATAGTATCTAAGAAAAAAAAATGGTAGATTCTAAGAAGATATAAACAGTTCATAAATGGTCGAGACCTATTTCCCCTACACAGATTACTTTTGGCTTGACAAGCTACTATAGGCATTTGTGTAGGATTCTCTAGAATAACACCACCACTCACCAAGTTAACATAGAAAATTGCTAAATTTCAGTGGATGGAGAAATGTACAACGAGAAAGCATGTTTTACAACCACACTAATATTAGCCTTATTCCAATAGGCTCTAGAGGATTCACGATGTTACATGATACTTTGATGGTAGGATTAGGATATTTTCTCATGCAAAATAGTCACGTGATAGCCAATGCTCTAAGGAAAATGAAGAAGCTCTAGTCGTATTATGCCATTCATGATTTGGAGATGGTCATATTGGTATTTACTTTTAAGGAGACATTATTTATACGAAAAAACCTATGAGATTTATACCTAGCACAAGATTCTGAAGTACATTTAAAACCAACAAAGATATAAATATTTAGCAATGCTGATGGAGGGAACTACTGAAGATATAATTTTACTGTTCGGGAAAGATAAATAGTATAGCTTATACAAAAAAAAACTATGGGTGATTTGACACATTTAGCTCCTGTAGAGATACTTCTGGACGAAGATATGTATAGACTAGAGGGTACACGTATTAGATTCAATGTAAAAAAACTAAAATCAACTACATTATTGGCTATTGGTCAAGCCCGATGCAGAGTGTAAAAAGGATAGACAATATGAGAATGAACGACTATTTAATTATCGCGTTTAGTTTCTAGCTGGTAAAAGCAAGGATATAACTGTTAATAGTGGGGGTATTCTTCGACTAGGTAATTAATTATGTGCAGCAAACATATATGGGTGGAGACAAGCTATTCTTGATGGAGCTTACAACTCTAGATACACTATATATCTCAGGTCTATAAGATGCACTATGTCTATTAAAAAAATTGATTGGTTGGAAAAGAAAGAAGGAAAAAAAATCTTTAACTTTGTTTCTAGCTATTTGACATGTTGGTATGTTAAGACAAGCACTTGTGACTCACATGCTGAATTAAACAACTTAAGACTCTGAAGTGGAAATACAACAGAACAATACATTGTATGACTAAATTACTCAAGCCATTAGAGGTATGATTGTGAGCACGTGATTTTTACCCTATATATGAGTTTATTCCTATAAAATTCAAACAAAAGATTTTTCTTTATTTTTTGCAATTTCTGTGAGTTTTGTGTTAATTGTTTGCTTGTTATTCGTGCATGTTAAGTCATAAAAATACAAAATATGCATTTAGGATTTTATTTCATTCTTAGCAATTTGTTTTAGAACAAAATTAAAGAAAATGACAAAAATGGTCTTTTCATTTATTTTTTGATTTTAAATAATTTCTTAAAATTTTAAAATAATAGACAAAAATACAAAAGGAAAATAAATACAAAAATACAAAGAAAAGAAATATAAAAATACAAAATACAAAAGAAAATACAGAAATACGAAAAAATAAAATACAGAAAATAGCAATACAAAAAATAATACAAATAATACAAGTGAAAATAATTGTGATATATATACGAAATTGAAAACAAAAAAGAGAGGAAAATAATTTGGGCCAAACCACCCCCAAGCCCAAAATGCCCCATACCCGGTCTGCCCAGCTTCAAAACTAAACGATGTCGTTTGACGTCCTGTGATCTCAGCCCTTGATCATTTTAGATCCAACGATCGTCTGGCCTGTCCGCATAATAAATCAAACGGTGTCATTTGGTATCAAGAGATATGAGCCGTCCAGTGATCAAATCCAACGACCATAGATTAATCTTTCATTAAATCAAACGACGCCGTAAGCGTCAAGCAATCTCAACCGTTAATTCTTTTAATCCAACGGTCCGTGATCATCATCAATCTTTTAATATGGTTAAATGTTACACCCTTTCATTTCATTTTTCTTCTTCTTTTAATTAAAACCCTGGCCGCTCTAATATTCTTCCAAGGCCCGCCGGAACCCTAGCAGGTGAGAGACACCACCACCACCAAACCTTCCAGCCTTTACACCCCTGAACCGTCTTGACCTCCCCTCCTCACCCCTCTACCTCGTTTCCCTCGAATCTTTTTGGTCTGTCTCGAATATTTGAAAAAATATCGCCGGAACCCTAACTCCGGCGAATACTAATTCATTCAAATCAACCCAAAAATACACCGTAGCTCCTCTGTAACATCCTCTACTCATTTCCCATAATTGCTTGTTTTAAAATCCACCAGAAACCCTCGAATCTTATTTTAAAATCTTCTGGTCAAGAATCCTTCAGACTAACTTTTAGGGACTCATGACCGTAACATCCCTAATGGATGTTTTATTTTGAAAAAAAAAACATATCATTCGGGATGTTACGGGTCATAAGTCCTAGAGAGTTCTCAAGATTTGGCTCAGGATTGAAGGCTAATAAACAAAAGATAAGTTCTCCTAGTCCTTTTTCTTTATTTTTGATTAATTTCTGTATATTTCGTCTATGTTGAGTTCTTTGTGTTGAATTTTGTTTATATTTAGTTCAATTAGATTTGTTTCTTAATTTGATATTAGTTCTGTCATGATTAGTCTGGTCTACTTGTAGTTGGATGATATCCATCTAGGTTTAATTAGATTTTGGTCCTTAGTAGTGTAATTTCAGTAATTAATTAATGGTATTAGTAATTAGCGAGATTGGTTATAGCTGAAATAATAATTTGTTTGAATCCTTAATTAGTAAGATTAGTAAGTATTGACTAAGTCTAGCTGATTTGGTAATTGAAAACCAAAAGGAGTTAGAAAATTCAGGATTTTTGTTTGGGGGTATGGAGATGTAAATTTCAGATTATCAGGAGGGTATCGTTGGAAAGTCAGAACAGGCTATTGGTAATTTCAGCTTAATCTCAGGGGTACTTTAGATATTGAAAAGGGTAGGATTAATAAATAACAAATGCAAGTGAGGGTAAAATAGATAATTCAAGGGGTAGGAATATGGTAGAATTAGCTAGAACCTTCTAGAATGGGTTATAATGCAAGTTCTAACAAAATAAGTGCAGTAACTTGTTTAACAAGTCAGAAAAAGGGGGACTGATTTGAAAACACTAAAAATTAAATTTTCCTCCATTTCCAACTCTATAAATAAGGCAGTTTCTGCCATAATGAAGGAGCTTTTTGAACTCTATAAGTTTTAGAACCCTAAAAAATCACCAAAAAATATCTGCTCTGTCCCAGATCTGAAATTAACATTTTCAGATCATATTCTTTTCTTTTATCATCTGAATTCATATCAAAAAGCCAAAAACAATCAAAATAAGTATACTGTAACATTGGTTTCAGATCCAGATCTGGAATCAATGAATCAGTGAAATAAATCTAAGTAAATTTTGGAGCTCATTCATCTCTTTCAGCTAATTTCACAATGTTTTGAGGGCTGATTTCTCTGTTTGAGTTCTGGAAATTTCCAAGGTCTCATAGATTGATTTTTTAGGATAATTATGAACTAGATTTAAGTCAGTTTGAATCAAATTGAATACTAAATTGGTTCTGTGCTGAAAGTATTCAGCTGAGAAGCTGATTTTCATTTCAAAACTACTCCTGGCATTGTTGTTTGTTTACTGCTGTGCAACTGACTTCAATTTCATCATATTTGTTCCAGGTACATCTCTATGGTTCAATAATTGTAAACTGAAGTTGTGAATTGAATGCATGAAGGATGTGAAGCCTAAATCTCCTTTCATTTTCTGTTTGTTTTTATTGTAGAATTTTATTTGTTGATATTCTAGATTACGGATTTTTTTTGTTGTGTTAATTGGACTGGACTGTGATGCTTAGTGTTTTCTCTGTTTAATTATAGTGAGGAATTATAGATTATAATCCACAGCAAATCATTTTTGTATTTGGATTTATTATTGTGACGAATTGTTAAATGTAGTTAGTTTTTTTCCGTTTGATTAGAATCTGATAGTTAGGTTGAAGTGGATGTATTGATAAGTGCTGAAATCTGTGGTGAAAATATGCTCAAAATAATGTTGAAATAAAGTAACTTTTGGACAATTCAGAACAGCAGTAGAAATTAATAGATCATTTGGTTTAAGTTGTTGTCTATATCAGTAGATTCCTAAGTTCGTCTAAAGGCATAATAATTAGGGAAGGATAACAGTAGCTTCATGATTGCAAACTTGAACAAATTTGTTACTAAAACAGATAGTTTAGTTAACAGTGCATATTTGCGTATTTGGACTGTTTAAGGTCCAATTTGTTACCCTTTAAATAACAAAACAAAAGTTGTTCAGATTAGCATGATTGTTTTAACTACGTAATGCTTGGGGCTATTAATTTAGTACCACAAGCCTAGTTGGAATATGAATAAAAGTGAAGTCCAAATATCACATTTCAAAAATAAGCAAATATTAGGAGTGAGGAAATTAAACCAGAAATATAAAACCGGTTTCTTTGAATTAAGTAGCGGTTTCAAGATTAAAGGTTTATTTCTTTGCTTGAATCCAGGCTTAAATTCAAGATTCGAATTTCTATTCTATGAGTTAATTAACCTAGAAACAAAAACAAAAGCAAAAAAAACAGTTGTTATAGGTTTGACCTTAACAAATAAAAATGAGACGAGCCCTGCCAAATCAGATATGCAATTGTGGGGTCCTCAATAATTGCTTATAGAAATTTTTAGACTTGGAAGGACCGTTTAGCGAATTTCATGGTCTTTCCCAAAGTTAACAAATTCGTAGTTGCTTTTAGGCACGATTGATAATAATATTACCTTCCTGATACGGGTGCACATTTATGTGACCCAAATCTAAATCTCAACAAAGTCGAAATGTGTTAAAGGCCACAGGCGTACTGGTACGGTGTGGTCCGGAATACGTTTTCACGACATTGCAATTCTTGTAAAAGTCAATAATAAAGCGGAATATTAATAAATGCACATAAAATAGAATATATATAGAAATCAGATAAAATCAA
Source organism: Nicotiana glauca (assembly GCA_026770625.1). NCBI lineage: Eukaryota > Viridiplantae > Streptophyta > Magnoliopsida > Solanales > Solanaceae > Nicotiana > Nicotiana glauca. Next base: position 183,551 of record MU741467.1, read on the forward strand.
ATACATCAGTTGAGCGACCGT
>MU741474.1:0-58343 GCA_026770625.1 Nicotiana glauca
CATGGTTCTTTTCCAAGGGTGTATTTGAACCGGGTATAGTGTAAATTTTCTAGTTCAATTGAATAAAAAGTTCCTACTTTACAGAGTTAATTCTCCTCAAATACACATGCTTGAAAAGTTATATATGCCTTATTTGTGATGTTCAAATCTCAATTCTTGATTCTAGAAACGAACTGAATATCATGATAACACCGAATAAACTCCCAAAGACCTGGGGGTCATGAGTCTAGAGCCTCTAATAACACAGAGTAACAATACTTAATAATACAAATGTTCTAAAATGCGGAAATAATAAAAGATATAGGGGAGGAGTCGGGTCCTGCGGACGTCAGACAACTACCTTGACAACCCCTGAGAACTATGAAAGCAGCAGATAGCTCGACTATGCTCCCGGAACACCTGAATCTGCACACATGGTACAGGGAGTAAAGTGAGTACTTCCAACTCAGTGGTAATAAGAGTAAATAATGCTGAGAGGCAAGAAAACACGTAAGAGCACTCCATCATGCTATATAGGACATTACAACCTCTTTTTAGAAATAGTAAAACCGTGAAAGTCCTTTAGAAAATATCTGGCTCAATTTAAAAACCTCTTTTGAAAATATCCCTTTTTCAACAGTCAAGCTTTTGAATGCGTCATCACACAGTGCAAGTCCGCACATAAGTTAACCCTTCGGGCACATCACTCTATTAACAAATAACACCTGGGTATCTGGTACACAATGCAGGAAAACAGCATGGATGCCAATGATATGAGAGTGCTGAATGTCATGCCACGTAGTACAACAAGAACCAATGCATGAATGCAATGCAATGCACATGACCGCTGTGGCGCGCAACCCGATCCATTTGGGTACCCGTGCTCACTGTGGGGGTTCAGACTCCGGAGGGGCTCCTACAGCCCAAGCACAATATCATCATAGCATCGCTGTGGTGCGCAACCCAATCCATCCTCAGTCCAGAACATGCAAATGAGCCACTCGGGAAAATGTCAAGTAATAGCTTTTAACTCAAAACATTAGAAAAATGCGATTTAAGTCTTTAAACTTTAGCAATATGACTGCACATTTCAAAATAATGTTTAACTCAGGACAGAAATCATTTAATATGCTAAGTGTCATGAAAATAGTGATAATAACCCCTATAGGGTTCAAATAACCGGCACGAAGCGCAAAACATGGCAATCACCCCAATTAAATATAGCGTCTAGCAAGTTTCAGCCAATTACACAGTAAAATCAACAACCGGGACGGACCAAGTCACAATCCCCAATGGTGCTTGTGAGCACGTGATTTTTGCTCTCACGACAATTACTCACAAAAATTCAAAATAAAATAGTTTTGTGTTGTATTTGATTTTGTGGATTTTTGTGTTATCTTTCTTTGGCGTTAGCATTTGTCTATGTGTGTTTATTTGTTAAATTGATTAAAAATACAAAAACAGGTGTTGCAGGCTTTTAGGAATTAATTGTGCATTTTTAAGAATTAATTAACCATAAACCGGTTAAAGAAGAAAAGAAAAATTACAAAAATGTGCATTTTGTTCCTTGTCATTGTGTGATTTTATTTAAATGTGTAGTTTGTGTTAATTGTTTGAGTGTTAATTAATACATGTGTAATTTTATTTCTTTTGATTTGTTTAAGGCGTGCTTTAATTTAATTGTGGTTAGTTAAGGAAGTTGAAAAATGGCTAAAAAATGCAAAGAAATCAGGCCCAATCCCATACCCAATCTAGGCCCAAATCAAACACCCAACCCGGTCCAGACCATCCGATCTCAGCGACAACCAAAACGATGTCGCTTTGGCACGCGAAATCCGGACCGTTGATCGAACTGATCTAACAGTCCAATGCAGCTCCCGTCCAAGCTCAAACGGCGTCGTTTCAGGTAAGTCAATCTAAGCCATCTATTCCTACTGATCTAGCGGTCCTGAGCATCCGGTCCAACCCGGTCCATCTCGCCCGTGTCGACCTATTCTCTTAATGAGACCAAACATTGTCGTTTCTTTTAAATGAAATGATCCAGGCCATGAATCATGATTGATCCAATGGCCAAGATCAATCGTTCCATTCCCTATATATACCTAATCTCCTAACCACCCCCCGATCCAAGCACCCCCCTCCCACCCCTATTCAACGTCTTTCTCTCAGAGACGAGCTGAGAGCAACACCCTAGCCACCTTAGGTTACCTTCTCCTGAAACCCGGCGGCAACAACACCGCCGGTCACCAAACCAACATCCTAAGACCATCTGACCACCCCGATTCCAAATCCACCAACCGTTTAGCTCGAATCTTCCTGGAACTTCTCGAATCTTCAATCAAAGATTCGAGCCAAACCTAGACCTATCCCAATCCACTTCAGATTCACACCACAACACCCCCTGACCTCCATCATACCCTAAATACAGTTGGTTTGGTTTGAATCCAGCTAGAAATATTTCAAGCCCCAAATCGAGCATAAGAACCCTAGAAACTCCAAACCATAGAATCTGTCCAAATGAAGGGAAGATTTGGGGTCTAATCGAACTTAGTCGAAGTGCTCTCGGTTGAGAGCACTCCATTAAGGTCCGTTCGACCTCAAAGGCGTTCGAGTCTGAGTTCAAACCTGGTTCGTTTAGATTTTGAGTTTCTGAGGTAATTTATTTTTCTCTCCCTTGTTCTATTTGTGTTCTGTTAATATCTGTTTGTATGTGTAATTTAATTTTAATTGATTTTTCAATTTTTGTATCAATTATTATGTCCATCTCCAGATCTTTTATTTGGTCGACTTTCCTTCTTCCCGTTGTTAAATATGTGTTATATATTCGATTTGAATAATGTCGTCGAATAATTAGTTTCATAAGTCCCTTTTTTCTGTCCAAAGACACATGAATCACCCTGTTTGTATGTTTGATTATGTGTTTTTCGGTTACCAATTGTGTATGTGTAATCGTTTAAATAAGTGTCGTCAATTAATTTGCTTAAAAAAAACTAGAAAAACATGATAGTAGTCTGTTTATGATCATTTCAGTATACTTACTATCCTGCCTCTTTTCTGTGCCAACGTTGTATTGAATGAACCTGCTGGTGTGTTCAGTTTTCATTTTTGAAACCAAGCAGTCTGTTCATTTTACATGTTACACTTTGTTTCTCTTTGGTTGTTCACTTGACCCTCACTTCTTGATTCATAAATGCCTCAATGTTAGCTTGACTTTAGCAAACACCTGTTTGATTAATTGGTTTGAGTTGATCAGGATTGGTTCCCAATATGATCAACTCATTCCATCTGATTGACACCCCTTTGTAATCTGATTTTTTGAGTTTGAACTTAGGTTGTGAATTGGTTATGGCGGTAGATAGATCAACCAGAAATCAGTTTTGGGTTTAAACTTATATAGGTTCCAACATCAGATTAATGAGTCTTAGAGTAATACAGTAATTTTTATAGGGTTAAGGGGTAATTTTGGGAATCAACAGGGCTATGATCAGCTTAAGCTTAAGGGTCTGCCTAGTGGGTCATTAGTTACCTTTAGTTTAATACCAGTGGGGAACCAAACATAAGAGCATGGGAATCAAAAGGAATACTTTAATAACCCATGACTCTTGAATAAAACAAAGAGGGACAAGGCATGCTACTAGGGGGAACCAAGGGTGGGGAACCAATTTAGCTTGCATCAAGAAGATATTAAGGGGTAGGGCAGAATTAGTCTGTTGGTTTTCAAGGCAGACCTTAGAGGTCTGTTTTAGACTATAAATAGGGTCATTTAGGACTATAAAAGGGGTTGGAATTTGTAAAGAAAAGCTCCAGAGATAGAGTTGAATAGGCTGGCTTTTAATCTTCAGAAGTTAGAGTTCCTGAGTGTAAGGTTTAGGCTGGTTTTACCTCAAACAGCTCAGTAAGTTAAGAGGTGAAGTAGGTTGGTCTTTCAATTTGAAAGAGGTCAATCGTTTGAGAGTAAGAAAATCTAAAAGTGAGGTCTCTTTTGTTATCTAAACCAGCACTAGTCCGCTACTGTTTCTTTGAAGCTTCAAGCTTCTTTTCTTTGAGTTGTTTGAAAACCAGAAAACTGTTATTCTACTGCTGTTGGTTCTTTCTGCTCCTGCATGTGACTGCATTTGGTATTCGTGGGTTACAAATTGGTTTTTCTGAGTTTGCTGTGGGTGATCTGCTACTGTTCCATTGGTTGTTATTGGTTGTTGCTGTTTGTTGCTGGTTGTTGTATGCTACTGCTGTTCCACTGATCTTCCTCTCCTCTTACTTCCTATCCCAGGTACACATCCTGAGACTGTATTAATGTGGCTTCTTCTGCTGATATAATGAAATGAAATTGAGGCTTGTTACATTTGTTGTACGATATTTTGAAGTGCTGTAATTAAATTAGGACTATTTTAATACATAGACTGCTGGATTTATTTTAGTAGCATTTGAAATCTGTAATTTATGGCTTTAGTTTGTTTGAGTTTTGTGTTACTAATAGATGGTAGTATAGTGTCGTGTAATTCAATTGGCTTTTAGGGATTATGAAAAATAGGTTCTAACAATTTCATGTGTGAGTATGTTGACTTGGGTAGAACGAGGTTAGTCTGAAATAAGCTTTAAAACGGTTAGCTTGTTCTAAATTTGGATTATTAATCTGTCCATTTTAGTGTTAGTAAAGTAATCAAATGCTTAGTTCATTTGCTTGAGGATTATGTTCATGAAGCTTTCGGTCGTTATATTCAATCCACATTTCCAACCTGTTTTACACTTTAGTAATATCCAGAAATTCGCTAGTAGTTAAATAGGTAAACTAATCTGTGTTTGGAACTGAAATTCGAGGGATCAAGGTTTCATAAATTTAAGAATGTTAATGTTGATTTCATTAATTACAGACTATTGAATATACTGTGTAAAACCTGGAGCATTTTCAATAAATATTTGGTTAAATTGAATTGAATTTAGCTTAGTTCAATATTCTGGGCCCAGGCAGTCCCGCCATTTTAAAAAATAAAACATGAATTGCTTTGAATATGTCTTGTTCTATTCATTCGGCTATTGGGCTTAATTGTGGGGAATTGATTTACAGACTTTTGGACATTTCAAACATGTTAATTAGTAAGGATTTTTCTTTTTGTTGATAAAAGCGAACTAAATAGAAAATTGTAGCCTACTTTAGATTTGCCTTTTAAATAAATGAGATGAGCCTCGCCAAATACAACACGCAGGTTGCGGGGCCCTCAATAAATGATATATAAAGATACATAGACTTCGAGATGTGTCGTTTTAGCGAATTTCACGGCCTTCTCAAAAAATAATAACACGTTAGTAGCTTTAAGCGGGTATTTAATAATCTTATCTCCTTAAACATGGGTGCACATTTATGTGATCCAAATCTAAATCTCAACGAAGTCGAAATGTGTCGATAATCACGGGTACATTGATTGTGACGTGGTTCGAGATGCATTTTTACGACGTTGTAATTCTCTTTTAAAATAATAAATAATAAAAGCGGTTAATTAGCCCTTTAAATAATGAATGAGACGAGCCTTGACAAACAAAAATACTTAAGCTGCGGGGCCCTCTATATGTGTTTGTAAAAATTACTTAGATTCCGGGATGGACCGTTTAGAAAAATTTCACGGCCTCGCCCAAAAAATAATTATATGCTAGTCGCTTTAGGCGCGCCTTTAATAATTTACTTTCTTAAACTTGGGTGCACATTTGTGTGACGCAAATCCAAATCTAAACGGAGTTGAAATGTGTCGACAACCACGGGCACATTGATGTGACGTGGTTCGAGATACGTTTTCACAACGTTGCAATTCTTTGTTAAAATAATAATAATATTAAAAGCGGTTAAAGGTTAAAATTTGCACATAAGTTAAATCATGTTATAAATCAGATAATTAAGCCAAATATGATAGTTGAGCGACCGTGCTAGAACCACGGAACTCGGGAATGCCTAACACCTTCTCCCGGGTTAACATAATTCCTTATCCGGATTTCTGGTTCGCGGACTGTAATACAGAGTCAATCTTTTCCTCGATTCGGGATTCAACCGGTGACTTGGGACACCATAAATCTCTCAAGTGGAGACTCTGAATATTAATAATAAATACCGTTTTGATTGTCCTTTAATTGGAAAAAACTCCCCTCTACCACGCCCTTCGCGGGGTGCGGTAGCACCGGAAGGAGGTGTGACAGCTCTGGCGACTTATGGGGGACATCATACTGGAATTGACCATTGGTCCAGTAGAGTTCACCATGGAATTCCAGGTGGTTGATGTGGAAGTATCATACAATCTTCTACTTGGGCGACCATGGATCCATGCTGCCAAAGCAGTCCCCTCTACATTACACCAGATGGTGAAATTTGAATGGGACAGGCAGGAGATAGTGGTGCACGGGGATGACGGTACAAGCCTTGTGGGAGATGATATTGTGCCACTCATAGAGACTGATGATGACAAAGGGTCGTGGGTGTACCAGGTTTTCGACGAGGTTTCAGTGAATCAAATTTCTAAAGGAGAGAACCTCCCACTCCCCGGGATGGCTCCCGCAACCGTCATGATGGTTTCAGAGATGATGGGCAATGGGTTCGTGCCAGGAAAAGGTTTGGGAGCCAAGCTTTAGGGTATTGTTCAACCTATATCCTTGCCCAAAAATTTAGAGACTTTTGGACTGGGGTTCAAACCTACTGTTGTAGATGTGCAGCGAGCCAAGAAAATGAAAAAAAAAGTTTGGGTTCTTCCCAAGCCAGTTCTACGCCTTTCCAGATCTTTTGTTAAAGAAAATGCCAAGGGGTCGTCGGTCCCGAAGATTCTCGGACCATTGATTGGGATGGACGGGGATTTGAATCAGAGCTTCGAAAGGATGTTCGCTGATGCCCGCGTGATAGAAGTTGGAGAGGGTTCCAGCGGGGCAGACATACAGTTCGTAGGGCCTAAGGCCAAAATCAACAACTGGACGATTACTCCTCTTCCTACTAGAAGGGAGTCTCGGTAGTAGGCTCTGGATTGTCTTTCTTGTTTCCTGGATTATTCTAGAGTTGTAATCCCATTTTGGTTTTATTTGTATTCAGTAAAGTGTGAAACTCTATTATTCTGCATTTTTATAAAAACAAAAGTTTCCTTTCCTTTTCCTATTTTTAATTTTTGTTTATTCTTTTTCTTTCTGAACAGTTCTTTTTCTACTGGTTCTATTGACATGACATGCTCAACGAATCTTCGACCTAGTCTAAAAAATAAATCCGACTCCGACTTAATTGTACAAGAGGTATATTATGATGATGAGTCCAAATATGACGAGGATGAAGCCTTCGAGGAAATAAACAGAGAATTATGCCAGTTCGAAGAGAAACCAAAGCCTAATCTGAATGACACTGCAGCTGTCAATTTAGGGGATGCAGACGATGTCAGGGAAACCAAAATCAGCATCCACATTGAGCCAAGTATTAGGGAGGAATTAATCAAAACCATCATTGAACTCAAAGATGTTTTTGCATGGTCATATGATGACATGCCGGGATTAAGCACCGATCTAGTGGTTCACAAATTGCCCACTGACCCGGCATGCCCTCCTGTCAAGCAAAAACTGAGGAAATTTAAGACAGAAATGAGTGTGAAGATCAAAGAAGAAGTGACCAAGCAGCTACAGGCAAAGGTAATTCGCGTCACTCGATATCCCGATTGGTTGGCCAATATGGTACCAGTGCCGAAGAAAGATGGGAAGATCAGGGTATGTGTCGACTACCACAATCTCAACAAGGCGAGCCCCAAGGATAATTTTCCATTGCCCAACATCCACATCTGATCGATAATTGCGTCGGGCGCGAGATCAGATCCTTTGTGGACTGCTATTCAGGGTATCATTAGATCTTAATGGATGAAGAAGATGCAGAAAAGATGGCTTTCATTACGCCATGGGGAACTTACTGTTACCGGGTAATGCCGTACGGCTTGAAGAATGTTGGGGCAACGTACATGAGAGTAATGACTACTGTGTTCGATGACATGATACACAAATAGATTGAAGTGTACGTGGATGATGTGATCATAAAATCCAATCATCAAAAGGACCATGTAACATACCTAAAGAAGTTCTTCCAGAGACTTCGAAGGTATGATATTAAGCTCAACCCGGCCAAATGTGCCTTTGGGGTTCCATCAGGAAAGTTACTAGGGTTCATCGTCAGTCGGTGAGGTATTGAATTGGACCCCTCAAAGATCAAATCCATCCAGGATTTGCCGCCGCCAAAGAACAAAACAGAGGTGATGAGTCTGCTGGGAAGATTAAATTACATCAGCAGGTTCATTGCTAAACTTACGGCAACCTGTCGGCCCATATTTCGGCTGTTAAAGAAATACGCTGCGATAGAATGGACGACGAAATGTCAGGAGGCGTTTGACCAAATCAAGGGGTATTTGTCAAATCCACCCGTGTTGGTTCTGCTCGAACCAGGGAGACCATTGATTCTCTATCTGACGGCACTGGAGAATTCGTTCGGCTGTATACTGGGGCAACACGATAGTACAGGGAGGAAGGAGCGAGCCATCTACTATCTCAGCAAGAAATTTACAATATATGAGATTAAGTACACTCAACTGGAGAAGATATGCTGCGCCCTAACTTGGGTGGCACAAAAGTTAAAACATTATCTGTCATCATATACTACTTATCTCATTTCACGCTTGGATCCATTGAAATGTATCTTCCAAAAGCCTATGCCCACAGGGAGGTTCGCAAAATGGCAGATATTACTCACATAATTTGACATCGTCTATGTGACGAGGACGGCCATGAAGGCCCAAACATTGGCTGATCATTTAGCTGAGAACCCTGTTGATGAAAAGTACGAGCCATTGAGGACGTATTTCCCCGATGAATAGGAGCGGTACTCATTTCAGAAGCAGGACATCACTATCCTGTTACGGCGCAACTGCGTTTCTATTGCACCAACAACATGGCTGAATATGAGGCCTGCATTCTGGGGTTACGGTTAGCCGCAGACATGGATGTCCAGGAAGTCTTGGTCTTAGGGGACTCAGACCTCTTGGCACATCAAATTCAATGGGAATGGGAAATACAGGATTTGAAGCTTATACCATATCGACAATGCTTGCACGATTTGAGCAAGCGATTTCGATCGGTGAAGTTCAGACACATTCCAAGAGTTCACAATGAAGTCGCTGATGCATTGTCCACCTTAGCATCAATGTTGCACCACCCAGATACGGTTCATGTTGACCCATTGCATATTCAGGTTCACGAGCAACATGCTTATTGTAGCATGATAGAGGAAGAAATGGATGGCAAGCCATAGTTTTATGATGTCAAGGAATACCTCCGAATAGGGATATACCCGGAGCAGACAACCAGAGATCAAAAGAGAGCCATTCGGCGATTGGCAAATGGGTTTTTCCTTAGTGGAGGAGTGTTGTATAAAAGAACCCCAGATCTGGGATTGTTGAGATGGATAGACGCCAGTCAAGCCATGACAGTAATGAACAGAGGTCCATGCCGGAGTTTGTGGGCCACATATGAGCGGATTGTATTGGCAAAGAAAATTCTACGAGCAGGATATTATTGGCTCACTACGGAGCGTGGTTGTATCAGTTTTGTACGGAAATGCCATCAGTGTCAGGTGCATGGAGATTTGATTCATTCTCTGCCAACAGAATTGCATACAATGTCAGCACCTTGGCCATTTGTTGCTTGGGGCATGGATGTCATTGGACCTATTGAGCCGGCAGCTTCCAACGGTCATAGGTTCATTCTGGTAACCATTGATTATTTCACCAAATGGGTAGAGGCCAAGACTTTCAAGTCAGTGACCAAGAAGGCAGTGGTGGATTTTGTCCATTCCCATATCATCTGTAGATTTGGGATCCCAAAGGTAATCATCACAGACAACGGTGCTAATCTTAACAGCAGTTTGATGAAAGAAGTATGTCAACAGTTCAAGATTACACATCGTAATTCCACCCCGTATCGTCCTAAGGCGAATGGTGCAGTTGAGGCAGCCAACAAAAACATAAAGAAGATTTTGAGAAAAATGGTAGAAGGGTCCAGACAGTGGCATGAAAAGCTACCCTTTGCATTGTTGGGTTATTGCACTACTGTTCGTACCTCAGTTGGTGCAACTCCTTATTTGTTGGTATATGGAACTGAAGCAGTAATACCAGCGGAGGTCGAAATTCCGTCCCTTCGAATTGTCGCTGAAGCCGGGATTGATGATGATGAATGGGTCAAAACTCGACTGGAGCAGTTGAGCTTAATCGATGAAAAGAGATTGGCGGTAGTATGTCATGGACAGTTATATCAGAAAAGAATGGCAAGAGCATACAATAAGAAGGTACGCCTCAGAAAATTAGAAGTAGGGCAGCAAGTATTGAAACAGATTCTCCCACATCATGTTGAAGAAAAAGGCAAGTTCGTCCCAAATTGGCAAGGGCCTTATATTGTGACGCGAGTATTATCCAACGGCGCTTTATGTCTGACATATATCGAAGGAAGATGCATCGACATGGCTATCAATTCCGATGCAGTCAAGAGATACTATGTGTAATTTCTTTGATCATGATAATTACTTATTCATTTGTTTGTATTTGGTTCTTATTTGATAATGAAATGACGGAGGCAATTCTTTCTTCCATCCAAACACTTTCAACCTTTGCTTTCCCCTTTTGAGCCTTACTTATTCTTTCATACCCCTCTCTTGGAAGCGTTAAAGAAAACAAAAAATGGAAAAAGAGAAAAGGAGAAAATGATAAGAAAATCTCAAGAAAACAAAACAGTGAACTACGTTCGACCTGATTCCTCCAAAAGGATACGTAGGCGCCTCACGGCTCGGTCGCAAGGTGACACAGTGTCACAAAAAAAATCAAAATTCCCCAAAAGAAGAAAATTGGGGCAGAAGTTTTTTTATTATTATTTTGGAAAAGTTTGATTCCAAGAGTTGTAATCTCTTACCCATCAAGTTTGTTTTGATAAACTTTTCTTTTCTTTACCCACACAAAACCCATTTCTTATTTCCATAAAAGGTCTCCCGATCGTTATCTGAGCAGTGCCAAGTCAAACAAACGAAAGCCAAGGGCAATACACTGATACCCCGACTGGACTAAGGTCGTAAGCTGAAGAAATGGATAGGCAAAAGAATGCCCGGTGGAGAGAATCTTACCTGTAACACTCCTATTCCCAGTTGAGAAAAATAAAATGAGAGAGTCTTATCGGTGAAAACCTTCACAGGCACCGTAAGGCGACGTAAGCTGAGAGAAATAAAATGAGAGAGTCTTGTGGTGAAAACCTTCACAGGCACCGTAAGGCGACGTAAGCTGAGAGAAATAAAATGAGAGAGTCTTGTGGTGAAAACCTTCACGGGCACCATCAGGCTTTGGGAGCCGAGATAAATGAGAGAGTCTTATTAGTGAAAACCCCTCGAAGGGCACTATGAGGCGATAAGAGGTGATTGGCGGAAAGGATCTGTATATGGCAAAGAGCTGGGCATCTGTTTGTCTCCGACAAATGAAGTCGTTAGAAAGATTGATTGATACAAATAGACAGGGTCAATTAATTCGGAACGCACGACGTGATCGTTGGGACCAGTCATACCGTCCAGATAAGTTCTTTCCTTTTCCTTTCTCCCAGCATTCGGTTCAGAAAGATTGTCCTTTTCTTTTCTTTGTTTTAAAAATTCCAAAAATTTTGGAAAGGATTTTTCAGGGCTTATTACTAGTCGCCAAATTGGTACGAAGCGAAATGTGAAGAGGATAGGCCAAAGAAAAGGCAATAAGAAAACAAAAGGGCGTTTGTTGCAAGACCAAATGGCAAACTGGCCCAGACAGTAAGGAAAATATGGAGAAAAGCTGGAAAGCAACAGTTGAGGAATTTATGGGTCAAGTTCCCAGAGGATCCCCAGCAGAACTTCAATAGATCACTGACCAAGCTCCAGGATGGTCGGGCAACACAGGAAAGGGGAAGGAGAAAGGGAGAATCCATTCACAGCAAAATAACCCCAGCAGTCTTATCCTCAATAATGTCATCCCTGGATTGTAACATTTCATCCCCTGCACTATTGAAGGAAAATGAAACTTTTGAAGGGAGCAGTTTTGGAGTTGAAAGAACTCTCCCAACGTGTTTTGAAACAGAAGAGCAGGGAAGGGACAAATGGAAAAATCCATCCCCAACGATCATCCCCAGTAAGCAGGGTTATTCCTAACCCGTTCGGGGAACAAAAAGCAAGAAAAACCATCCCCAGCAAAAGTGGCGTGACCACTCACCATGTCTTAAACTGACAAGATTTTCTTTGATTTTACAGGAGAAGGCTGATGATGGCAAGGAATATACGTCACAAGGAGGATCACCTAAGCTAGGGTGGAGAATCTTCTGCCATTCTCGGATGAACGAGGAAAACAAATTAGATACTTTTCATGTCTTAGTAATTAGGCGCCCACCTGTATAACAAGGGAATACTTTTCATGTCTTAGTAATTAGGCGCCCACCTGTATAACAAGGGAATACTTTTCATGTCTTAGTAATTAGGCGCCCACCTGTATAACAAGGGACCACTTTTCATGTCTTAGTAATTAGGCGCCCACCTGTATAACAAGGGAATACTTTTCATGTCTTAGCATTTAGGCGCCCACCTGTATAACAAGGGAATACTTTTCATATCTTAGCATTTAGGCGCCCACCTGTATAACAAGGGAATACATTTCGTGTCTTAGCAATTAGGCGCCCACCTGTATAACAAGGGAATATTTTTCATGTCTTAGCAATTAGGCGCCCACCTGTATAACAAGGGAATACTTTTCATGTCTTAGCAATCAGGCGCCCACCTGTATAACAAGGGAATACTTTTCAATGAGGCGTCCACCTGTATAACAAGGAAATACTTCTCATGTCTTAGCAATTAGGTGCCCACCTGTATAACAAGGGAATACATTTCATGTCTTAGCATTTAGGCGCCCACCTGTATAACAACGGAATAAATTTCATGTCTTAGTAATTAGGTGCCCACCTGTATAACAAGGGAATACATTTCGTGTCTTAGTAATTAGGCGCCCACCTGTATAACAAGGGAATACTTTTCATATCTTAGCATTTAGGTGCCCACCTGTATAACAAGGGAATACACTTCATGTCTTAGTAATTAGGCGCCCACCTGTATAACAAGGGAATACATTTCGTGTCTTAGTAGTTAGGCGCCCACCTGTATAACAAGGGAATACTTTTCATATCTTAGCATTTAGGCGCCCACCTGTATAACAAGGGAATACTTTTAGGCGCCCACCTGTATAACAAGGGAATATTTTCAGTCTTTACGTTTCAGGTTTCGAAACCAGTAACCCCTCATAAAGAAGAAGGCTACGACAAGAGTCCCCAGGGCAAATTCAAGCTTATCTGAAAGATAAGACGAAGCTGGAAAGGAGCGGCCTTCAAGCTTTGGTTATCCCCAGCATAATAGACTTGACACAGAGAGCTGTATCCCCAGCAGATTTGAGCAAAACGATGAAAGCCGACATTCAAAAAAAGCAAAGGCCATTGTCATCCCTAAGCTTGGGGAAGAAAAGCACCGAAAGAAACACAAGACGACAAGAAGGCAAGGCGACAAAGAATGAGTTGAAGATAAATGAGATCTTATGATCCATAGGCTAGCTTAGCTTCTTGTTTTTTCCTTTTTTAGACCGGTGTAACAAGGAGATCAGCAAAGCAATGGCAACAGCATGCAGCAGCAGTAACTGTGGAATCACAGTCCCACGGTAGTCCCAGCTACGAAAACTTCCCGAACTACATTGACCTGATTCTTGTTCAGCCCGAGATATGTAGGAGGCCTCCCGAAGCAAAGGCTCGGTCAAACAATTTTAAAAAGGCTTCACACGGAGTACTCAAACGGGCAAAAATCGCTCGTATCTGCTCACTTTATCTTTGTATGAAAACTCTTTGTGTTTTCGAGCAAAGAGGGGCAATTGTGATCACGTGATTTTTGCTCTCACGATAATTACTCCCAAAATACAAAACAAATTAGTTTTGCGTTGTATTTGATTTTGTGGATTTTTGTGTTATCTTTCTTTGGCGTTAGCATTTGTCTGTGTGTGATTATTTGTTAAATTGATTAAAATACAAAAATACGTGTTGCAGGCATTTAGGAATTAATTGTGCGTTTTAAAAATTAATTAACCATAAAGTGGTTAAAGAAGAAAAGAAAAATTACAAAAATGTGCATTTTGTTCCTTGTCATTGTGTGATTTTATTTAAATGTGTAATTTGTGTTAATTTTTTGAGTGTTAATTAATAGGTGTGTAATTTCATTTCTTTTGATTTGTTTAAGGTATGCTTTAATTTAATTGTGGTTAGTTAAGGAAGTTTAAAAATGGCTAAAAAATGCAAAGAAATCAGGCCCAATCCCACACCCAATCTAGGCCCAAATTAAACGCCCAACCCAGTCCAGACCATCCGATCTCAGTGACAGCCAAAACGACATCGCTTTGGCATGCGAAATCCGGACCGTTGATCGAATTGATCTAACGGTCCAATGCAGCTCCCGTCCAAGCTCAAACGACGTCGTTTTAGGTAAGTCAATCTAAGCCGTCTATTCCTACTGATCTAGCCGTCCTGAGCATCCAGTCCAACCCGGTCCATCTCGCCCGGGTCGACCCAGTCTCTTAATGAGACCAAACGTTGTCGTTTCTTTTAAATAAAATGATCCAGGCCGTGAATCATGATTGATCCAACAGCCAAGATCAATCGTTCCATTCCCTATATATACCTAATCTCCTAACCACCACCCCCCCGATCCAAGCACCCCCTCCCTTCCCTATTCATCGTCTTTCTCTTAGAGACGAGCTGAGAGAAAAACGCTAGCCGCCTTAGGTTACCTTCTCCTGAAACCCGGCGGCAACAACGCTACCGGTCACCAAACCAACACCCTAAGACTATCTGACCACCCCGATTCCAAATCCACCAATCGTTTAGCTCGAATCTTCATGGAAATTCTCCCAATCCACTTCAAATTCACACCACAACACCCCCTGACCTCCATCATACCCTAAATACAATTAGTTTGGTTCGAATCCGGCTAGAAACATTTCGAGCCCCAAATCGAGCATAAGAACCCTAGAAACTCCGAACTATAGAATCTGTCCAAATGAAGGGAAGATTTGGGGTCTAATCGACCTTAGTCGAAGTGCTCTCAGTTGAGAGCACTCGATTAAGGTCCGTTCGACCTCAAAGGCGTTCGAGTCTAAGTTCAAACATGGTTCGTTTAGATTTTGAGTTTCTAAGGTAATTTTTTTTTCTCTCCCTTGTTCTATTTGTGTTCTTTTAATATCTGTTTGTGTGTGTGTAATTTAATTTTAATTGATTTTTCAATTTTTGTATGAATTATTTTGTCCATCTCCAGACCTTTTATTTGGTCGACTTTCCTGCTGCTCGTTGTTAAATATGTGTTATATATTCGATTTAAATAATGTCGTCGAATAATTAGTCTCATAAGTCCCCTCTTTCTGTCCAAAGACACATGAATCACCCTGTTTGTATGTTTGATTCTGTGTTTTTCCGTTACCAATTGTGTATGTGTAATCGTTTAAATAAGTGTCGTCAATTAATTTGCTTAAAAAAAACTAGAAAAACATGACAGTAGTCTGTTTATGATCATTTCATTATACTTACTATCCTGCCTCTTTTCTGTGCCAACATTGTATTGAAATGAACCTGCTGGTGTGTTCAGTTTTCATTTTTGAAACCAAGCAGTCTGTTCATTTTACATGTTACACTTTGTTTCTCTTTAGTTGTTCACTTGACCCTCACTTCTTGATTCATAAATGCCTCAATGTTATCTTGACTTTAGCAAACACCTGTTTGATTAGTTGGTTTGAGTTGATCAGGATTGGTTCCCAATACGATCAACTCATTCCATCTGATTGACACCCCTTTGTAATCTGATTTTTTTAGTTTGAACTTAAGTTGTGAATTGGTTATGGCGGTAGATAGATCAACCAGAAATTAGTTTTGGGTTTAAACTTATATAGGTTCCAACATCAGATTAATGAGGCTTAGGGTAATACAGTAATTTTTATAGGGTTAAGGGGTAATTTTGGGAATCAACAGGGCTATGATCAGCTTAAGCTTAAGGGTCTGCCTAGTGGGTCATTAGTTGCCTTTAGTTTAATACCAGTGTGGAACCAAACATAAGAGCATGGTACTTTAATAACCCATGACTCTTGAATAAAACAAAGAGGGACAAGGCATGCTACAAGGGGGAACCAAGGGTGGCGAACCAATTTAGCTTGCATCAAGAAGACATTAAGGGGGTATGGGATGAATTAGTCTGTTGGTTTTCAAGGCAGACCTTATAGGTCTGTTTTAGACTATAAATAGGGTCATTTAGGACTAGAAAAGGGGCTGGAATTTGTAAAGAAAAGCTCCAGAGATAGAGTTGAACAGGCTGGCTTTTAATCTTCAGAAGTCAGAGTTCCTGAGTGTAAGGTTTAGGCTGGTTTTACCTCAAACAGCTCAGTACGTTAAGAGGTGAAGTAGGTTGGTCTTTCAATTTGAAAGAGGTCAATCGTTTAAGAGTTAGAAAAACTGAAAGTGAGGTCTCTTTTGTTATCTAAACCAGCACTAGTCCGCTACTGTTTCTTTCAAGCTTCAAGCTTCTTTTCTTTGTGTAGTTTGAAAACCAGAAAACTATTATTCTACCGTTGTTGGTTCTTTCTACTCCTGCCTGTGACTGCATTTGGTATTCGTGGGTTACAAATTGGTTTTTCTGAGTTTGCTGTGGGCGATCTGCTACTGTTCCATTGGTTGTTATTGGTTGTTGCTGTTTGTTGCTGGCTGTTGTATGCTACTGCTATTCCACTGATCTTCCTCTCCTCTTACTTCCTATACCAGGTACACATCCTGAGACTGTGTTGATGTGGCTTCTTTTGCTGATATAATGAAATGAAATTGAGGCTTGTTGCTTTTGTTGTACGATATTTTGAAGTGTTGTAATTAAATTAGGACTATTTTAATACATAGACTGCTGGATTTATTTTAGTAGCATTTGAAATCTGTAATTAATGGCTTTGGTTTGTTTGAGTTTTGTGTTACTAATAGATGGTCGTATAGTGTAGTGTAATTCAATTGGCTTTTAGGGATTATGAAAAATAGGTTCTAACAGTTTCATGTGTGAGTATGTTGACTTGGGTAGAACGAGGTTAGTCTGAAATTAGCGTTAAAACGGTTAGCTTGTTATAAATTTGGATTATGAATCTGTCCAGTTTAGTGTTAGTAAAGTAATAAAGTGCTTAGTTCATTTGCTTGAGGATTATGTTCATGAAGCTTTCGGTCGTTATATTCAATCCACATTTCCAACCCGTTTTACACTTTAGTAATATCTAGAAATTCGCTAGTAGTTAAATAGGTAAACTAATCTGTGTTTGGAACTAAAATTCGAGGGATCAAGGTTTCATAAATTTAAGTATGTTAATGTTGATTTCATTATTTACAGACTATTGAATATACTGTGTAAAACCTGGAGCATTTTCAATAAATATTTGGTTAAATTGAATTGAATTTAGCTTAGTTCAATATTCTGGGCCTAGGCAGTCCCGCCATTTTAAAAAATGAAACATGAATTGCTTTGAATATGTCTTGTTCTATTCATTCGGCTATTGGGCTTAATTGTGGGGAATTGATTTACAGACTTTTGGACATTTCAAACATGTTAATTAGTTAGGATTTTTCCTTTTGTTTATAAAAACGAACTAAATAGAAAATTGTAGCCTACTTTAGATTTGCCTTTTAAATAAACGAGATGAGCCTCGCCAAATACAACACGCAGGTTGCGGGGCCCTCAATAAATGCTATATAAAGATACTTAGACTTCGAGATGTGTCGTTTTAGCGAATTTCATGGCCTTCTCAAAAAATAATAACGCGTTAGTAGCTTTAAGCACGTATTTAATAATATTATCTCCTTAAACATGGGTTCACATTTATGTGACCCAAATCCAAATCTCAACGAAGTCGAAATGTGTCGATAATCACGGGTACATTGATTGTGACGTGGTTCGAGATGCATTTTCATGACGTTGTAATTCTCTTTTAAAATAATAAATAATAAAAGCGGTTAATTAGCCCTTTATATAATGAATGAGACGAGCCTCGACAAACAAAAATACTTAAGCTGCGGGGCCCTCTATATGTGTTTGTAAAAATTACTTAGATTCCGGGATGGACCGTTTAGCAAAATTTCACGGCCTCGCCCAAAAAATAATTATATGCTAGTCGCTTTAGGCGCGCCTTTAATAATTTACTTTCTTAAACTTGGGTGCACATTTATGTGACGTAAATCCAAATCTCAACGGAGTCGAAATGTGTCGACAACCACGGGCACATTGATGTGACGTGGTTCGAGATACATTTTCACAACGTTGCAATTCTTTGTTAAAATAATAATAATATTAAAAGCGGTTAAAGTTTAAAATTTGCACATAAGTTAAAGCATGTTATAAATCAGATAATTAAGCCAAATATAACTGTTGAGCGATCGTGCTAGAACCACGGAACTCGGGAATGCCTAACACCTTCTCCTGGGTTAACAGAATTCCTTATCCGGATTTCTGGTTCGCGGACTGTAATACAGAGTCAATCTTTTCCTTTATTCGGGATTCAACCGGTGACTTGGGACCCCATAAATCTCTCAAGTGGCGACTCTGAATCTTAATAATAAATCCCGTTTCGATTGTCCTTTAATTGGAAAAAACTCCCCTCTACCACGCCCTTCGTGGGGTGCGGTAGCACCAGAAGGAGGTGTGACAGTTCTCTACACCACGCTCATACGTGGCGTGTAATTCCCCACGATACAGCACTATGGTGTGCAAATCTGGGGTTTCAAACTCTCCGCATATCATTTACAAGTATTACTCACCTCGAACCGGCGAAATCTCAAGCTCGTGATGCCTTTGACCCTCAAATCGGCCTCCATGCATGTCGAATCTAACCAAAACCACAAGGAATACGTTATAATAAGCTAATGGAATATAACCCAATTGAAAGAACTCGAAAAACACCCAAAAACACGAAGTTGGCAAAACCCGAGCCCCGAGCCCACTTCTCGAAAAATTACAAAATTCACATCACCGGATTTCTCGTCTCGCCATGAGTCTATACATAGCAAATTTACCAAAATCGAAGTTCAAATGCCCCTTCAAATTCCAAATTTACATTCCAAAAACCAAGCCATAGTTTCTTCAATTTTTACCTAAATTTCAGAGAATTAAAGAATGAATCTTCAATTGAATGGTGTTTCTAGGCCACGAGACTTACCTCCAATCACTTCCCGTCAAAATCCCCTTCAAATTCTACCAAATAGCTCTCAAGGTGGTGCAAAAATGGAGGAAATATGAAATAAGTCGTGGATGAAATATCCTTTAAAACCATTCTGACGCCCAGCTATTTCTTCTACGCGAACGCGTACAGTCAAACGCGAACGCGATGTTCAAATTTCCCCTTACTATGCGAACGCGTACCATCCATCGCGGACACACTAAACAAACCAAGCTGGCCCCAAACCTCTTCTACGCGAACGCGTGGCTTCCTTCCGCGAACGCGATGGCCATCCTCACAGGCCTACGCGAACGCATTCCCCTTCACGCGAACGCGAACACCCAAATTCCATATCTATGCGAACGCGGCCATACATATGCAAACACGAAGGCTAATTTCCAAGACCCTCCAATTTACTCTACCCGTTCGCGTTACACCCCACGCGAACGCACTGAAGAAACTTTCTGCAACACACAGCTGAAAAATCTGCTATCTTCCAAATTCAAAATTAGCCCGTTTGATCACCCAAAATCACCCTGAGCCCCCCGAGACCTCAACCGAAAACACTAACCTACCCTAAAACATCATAAAAACTTTTTCCAATCATCAAAATACGTGAAACAACGCAAAAATCATCAATTCACCATGGATTCAAGCCTAAGTTAAACTAAAACTTCCGAAACTCACATTTGATCAAAAACCCGACCAAACGATGTCCGAATGACCTGAAATTTTGCACAAATATCCAAAATCACCTAACAAAGCTACTGCAACTCTCGAAATTCCATTCTGGCCCTTGGATCAAAATCTCACCTATCAACCGGAATTTGCCAAAATTCGAACATCACCAATTCAAGCCTAATTCTACACCGGACCTCCAAATTTGATTCCGATCGCACTCCTAAGTCACAAATCATCCCCCTAAGCTAACCAAATCACCAGAATTCACATACGATCCCTCTAACTATATAGTCAACTTCTGGTTGACTTTTCCAAAACAAGCTTTCTTCTAAGAGGCTAAGTGCCACATTTCCAACTAAAACCAATTCCATTCAACCTGATCAACTCAAACACTGATATTGGAACACGAAGCAACACAATATGGGGGAAACGGTGCGGAAACACATAAGACGACGGGTCGGGTCGTCACATCCTCCCTAACTTAAACAATCCCTCATGCTCGAGTGTACCCAGACTTGTACTAGAAGCCAACCAATAGCTGAATGACCTTACCAAGCATACACATGGGGTGATCCCATGTTACCCTAACTCACATAGGTCCGATAATACAACACAACTGAAATTTCACAGTCCATCTAGACCATAAATCGTTGAACCACTTTGCACTTACGAAATCATACCCAGAATAAACCCGAACCACCTATAGTAACTCACACCTACAACCTCAGGTGAAATCATACCACATACCACACAATCCAACACTCGAAACGATATTCTCTATTCACAGCAGTTGCCCACAATACTCAATTACCGATAAGAACCTCTTATTAGCTAAAGTCTTATTCCAATACTTTTATATATTTCCAACACTAATTAAAACATGCGATAAACCGCAACCATTCCTCAAATTACCCATACATGAAGCCACGTCCTTTTTGACTAATACCACAACAGATTTCTGGGCCAAACCTCGATATAAACCCTCTAACCAGCTGAAATTACATCTGACTGTACCCATTAATGACTCCTATGGTCACTTCGAATCCAACTCACCACTCTGGTGATATGACACCTCACCACATGCCTAAGCCACAACTTGCATAATGCACGCACCATTTAAGAAACAGTCTGGACATACTCAAATCATGAAAATGACTCAAACGAAAGAGTTATACCTCAAGCTGAACATCACCATTACAACACAAAGCTGAGACCCCGTCTCACATCATAGAAATAGAGTACCTAAATTCTCCTCGAAAGGTCATAACTTCACGTGGCCTTGCCACAACACGCGATCCTATCCAAACACTGTTACCCATGAAGCACCTCAAGTCACAGTGACGACCCGACCCATCGTCATGTGAGTCATCGCCCCGTTTCCCCCTTATTGTGTTGCTTCATATGTTTATATCAGAATTAGAGTTGATCGGGTGTAATTGAATTGGTTTTGGTTGAAAATAAGACACATAGCCTCTTAGAAGGAAGCTTGTTTTATAAATGTCAACTGGAAGTTGACTATGTGGTTAGAGGGCTCGGATGTGAATTCTGGTGGTTCGGTTAGCTTCGAGGGATGATTTGTGGCGTAGGAGTGCGATCAGAATCGAATTTGAAGGTCCGGTGTAGAAATAGGCTTGAACTGGTGAAGTTGGAATTTTGGCGAATTCGGGTTGATAGGTGAGATTTTGATCCGAGGGTCAAAATGGAATTCCGAGAGATGAAGTAGATTCGATAGGTGATTTTGGATATGTCTGCAAATTTTCAGGTCATTCGGACGTCGTTTGGTCGGGTTTTTGATCGAATGTGAGATTTGGAAGTTTTAGTAAAACTTATTCTTGAATCCGTCGTGATTTGATGAGTTTTATGTTAATGGACGTGTTTTGATTATTGGAACAAGTTCATTTGATGTTTTGGGGTAGGTTGGTGTTTTGTTTAAGGTCCCGGGGGCCTTGGGGTGATTTCGGGTGTTCAAACGGACCCTTTTTGGTTTGAAAAGAGATTAGATTTTTCTGCTGTTGGTGTTGCACGCTTTTGTGCATCGCGTTCACGTGGTGAGGGAAGTGAACGCATAGGGCCTTCTGGGAGCCTGGGATTTTTGCCTTCGCGTTCGGGAAGGAGAGGCCGCGATCGCGTAGTTGTGGAACCTAGTTCTTCGCGTTCGCATTTGGTGTTTCACGTTCGCAAATGAGGATTTGGAGGTAGTAGAGTTTTGTTATACGCGTTCGCATGGGTTTGTGTCGCGTTCGCGTTGAGTCAGGCGGTTGGGCACCGCATTCGCGATAATTGGGACATGTTCGCATAGTGGAAGGATTTTGAGTAACGCGTTCGCGTAGATGAGGTTTGCGTTCGCGTAAGATGTTTTTGAATTTTAAAAATATTGGTCTTCGCGTTCACGTAAATATGGTCGTGAACGTGATGAAGAAAGTGCTGGGCGGACATAAGGGTTTTATAACATTTCCTCCGCGAGCTAAAGTCATTTTTCACCATCGCTGAGCATATTTGGGTGCTTTTGACGAGGGATTAAGAGGATTTCGACTAGGATTCGATTGGAGGTAAGTTTTATTAGCTAATTACGTGATTTTATTGAAGATTTATCATTGAAATCTCCGAAAATTGGGTGAACATTTAGAGAAGTTAGGGCTTGGTTTTTGGTATTGTAAAAATTGGAATTTGAAGGGGCTATTGGACTCCGATTTTGATAAATTTAATATGTACGGACTCGTGGCGAGACGAGGATTCCGGTAATGTAAGTTTCATAATTTTTTGAGAAGCGGGCCCGGGGCTCGGGTTTTGCTAGTTTCGAGGTTCTTGCCATAATTCGATTGTTTTCGATTGGGTATTGTCCCATTTACATATTGTGATGTATTCGCTCTATTTTGGGCTAGATTCGACGTGCGTGGAGGCCGATTTGAGGGGAAAAGGCGTCGCGGGCTTGAGATTTTGCCGGTTCAAGGTGAGTAGTACTTGGGAATGATATCTCGAGGGTTTCAAACCCCGGATTTGCACATCTTAGTATTGTATTGTGGTGACTTGCATGCTGGACCTGAGCGTTGGGTAGAGCACCGTTGGGGATCGTGACTTGGTCCGTCCCGGTTGTTGGTTTTTACCGCGTATTTGCAAATGAATTGTTGTTATCATTATGACTTGGGCTCATTGCCATACTTGGGGCTTGTTGCCGATTATTTGAACTCTTTATGAACTATCATCACTGTTTCCCTCACTATTTGAAATATTATTGAACTCGGTCCGTGTGATTTACACTGTTTTATGAACTCAGCTATATTTTTACTCAAACTTGGAGTTTTAACTGATATTTGAACTATTGTTTGAGCTGAGTATTATTGTTTTACTGATGCCCGTGGGGCTTTTGACTATTTTGTACTGATTGAGGTCGAGGGCCATATAAGAGGGCATGAAGAGTGATGTGAGGAGGCTTTCAGGCCTCGAGTGTTATGTGAGCATAAGCATATACATGCATGGATTGGACTGCATGCCGCAGTGATATGTTATGTCTATCGGATTGCACGCCGCAATACTCTTGCGCTTGGGCTGTAGGAGCCCCTCTGGAGCCTGAACCCCCACAGTGAGCACGAGTACCGAAATGGATCGGGCTGCGTGCCGCAACGGTCATATGCATTGCATTGCATTCATGCATTTACTCCTGTTTGTACTATGTGGCATGACATTTAGCACTCATATATCATTGGCATACATACTGTTACTTGCCTTATTGACCAGATACCCTGGTGTTATATGTTAAGGAGTGATGTGCCCAAGGGGCCGACTTATGAGCCGACTTGCTATATCTGATATAGTATTCATATGTTGGGCTGTTGAAAAAGAAAAAGAGATATTTGTAAAAGAGATTTTAAATGATTTTGAGACTTTCTAAAGGATTTTCACAGAATTTCGATTGATCTCAAATGGGTGTACTGTCTTTTATAGCTTTTTTGTGTGCTCATACGTGGTTTCTTATCGCTCGGATATTATTCTCTCTTATTACCATTGAGTTGGAAGTACTCACTTTACTCCCTGGACCATGTGTGCAGATCCAGGTACATCGGGAGCTAGCTGATCTTCCAGCTGACTTCAGATTTTCATTCGGAGTTGTCGAGGTAGCATCCTGACGTCCGCAGGACCCGACTCCTCCTTATTTCCTATTATTTGACTGTCAGCGTATTTCAAACTATGTATTATCATAGTATTATTATACTATTCTGTTAGAGGCTCTAGACTCATGACCCCCAGGTCTTTGGGAGGTTACCCAGTATCGTTGATAATCGGGTTGTTTTCTATCTATCAGTTATATTTTGGTTTCTTCGCTATTAATGATTTTCAAATAAATGCTTTTGAGCTCTATGCTTGGGTTGAGAGTGTAATTGGTCGGGCTTGCCTAGTAGTTATGTTGGGCGGCATCACGATCGGGTTTGGGGTCGTGACAAGTTTGTATCAAAGCCTAGGTTACTAGGCCTCATGAGTCATGAGCCGGTTGGTAGAGTCTCGCGGATCGGTACAGATACGTCTGTATTTATCCTCGAGAGGCTGCAGAACCTTTAGGAAAAACTTCACTTTCTTTGAATTCTTATTGTGCGTACTTCATTCAGGTTGAGATATAACTCTTGAAATTCCTTCCACTCGTCTGTATGCGCACGTGAGCGCTCAGTAGTTTATGTGCCTTGATGGCTTGTGATTCCCCGATCCAGGGGCGAGAGGTAATCTCCGTGAATTCATGTTGGGCCAGTCTGGAGGACTTGAGGCCGGATCTTTGCCTATGGCTTGAGCACCAAGGTGCTGATTATGTGAGCAAGTGTTTTGAACTTATATGTTCAGTAATGTCCTTATTATCCAGGTTGGCGGTTGGATATCCATGCGATGAGTATGTCAGTACTGCGAGGTGTATCTATGTGATTTTGGTAGTGACGAAGAAGTCTGATGGATAATAGATGAGCTGTTAAGTGTTTGGTTCCTATTGTGGTCTATTGTGTAGCCCCAAGTTATGGGCGCGTGAAGAATATTTTCATGTCTCTTAGTTGGAAGGTAAAGTACATTTCATATGGTGGTATGAGTTCAGACTCAGAAAGACTAATTGATTGTGTAATGTATATGATGGTGGAAGGCATGTTGAAATATTGAAATGAGGTGAAGCAGGTGGGTTATCTCCTGCGGAGTGTTTTTGAGTGGTATGATCCTTATGTGTATGTTAAAATATCTCATGTGTAATTGAAGGGTATGTGTTGTAATTTGAGGAATTGGGACGCTTAAGAAAGTGGACTCAACTGATGTGGAAATGAATGCGAGGTTTGCAGAGAATGTTAGTGCTAGATGATCTGTGTAGTCACAAAACTTGTAAATGATTTGAGTTGATCTCATTGTGGCATTATTAGAGTAAAATTGTTATGATTTGTTAAGAGTGACTTGATATATGGCTTCGAGCCAAGTTGGGGAGGTTGCTGTTGGTCAGCTGATTGCATGGTTATGTGCGATGTTGGTTCCATTTCGAGGGATGATGGCGGATCAGTTCTGGTTGTAGAAATTGAGCCGAGGATGGCACGTGTGAAGGAAATTTTTTGACAAAGGTTATATGGTGCTTTCGTAAATGTGAGGAAACACTAGGATGTTTTGCGTTTCAGTTGATAAAAAATGCTCAGTGTATAAGGAAGAAAGATGGTTGTTAGTATCTGTATGAAATCATGTTCCGCGGTGTCAGAATACTAATAAGGCACGAGTGGTTCCGTTCATTTAGGGTAGGTGAATTACACCTGAATAAGAGTGAACGACTCTCGAGAATGGTTTTATTGTGTTCCAGATTTTGCATGAAATAATCAGGTGTCTTAAGGTTGTGCATGTGGCCAGGGGCTGTGTTTTCATTAGAAGAGATCAAGACTTGTGGTACATTATGTTAATCATTGGATTCTGTGTATCCGCATTTGGAAGGTAATGGTAACGAATTCAGATTCGCAGGAAGTTCTTCGGAGTAAAGTATTCTGGAATGTGGTATTTCTAGGAAACGTTTGAGAGGGTATACAATGGTCTATGGGTCTTAGACAATGTGGTCTTATGTGCGAGTCTCGTGTGGTAAACCTGAGTTGAGGTATTGTGGCACTACAACAAGGGTGAATATCAAATTAATGATGAATCAGAAAGAAAATTGGATAAATGGAATAGCTTGATAATAAACCGATTCGGTATGGTTAGGGTATGATTAATTATTGTATGTGTTTGAGGTAATGAGTCTTACAGGTATTGTGCAGCAAAGCTCTTGCGTGCTGGCAGTTTGCTTAGCTTGGTTTGGGTAGAAGGATTCAGTCTTGGCAGTTTAGCTTGTGCAATGGAATTGGGAGAAAGATTTCTTGATGTGTTTTATCGTGGTTTGAAGATGATTAAATTTCCTATAATGCGAAGCATGGAGTGTGTAATAAATTTTCTCCTATATGGGATTATGAAAGTTCTTGACTAGTTGAGTGCATCGATGTTTGCGGCGCAAGAGAGAGATAGAAGTCCTCATGTTATCCTAGTGTGGTATAGTGTATGTGTTATGATATGGAGGATTGAGATTTGCGTGTTCAAGGTTTTGGTTCAGTTCATAATATAATGGGAAGTCATTAAATTCTTGAGCAGCACGCGTAACAGCAAGTGATTTAAGAATCGATCTTCAGATGATTTAGGAAGATGGTATTGCTATGCTAGTGATTTAGCGGGGGTATATGTTCAAGAAAGGGGCAAGGTAATGTAAACTGATAATATTTGGTGGTATTGCGGTATTCTCCTGTTGGATCGACTCTTGATAATTGAGTTGTTGATGGCACAGGGAAATTTTCGAATATCTTTCGTGGTATGAATGGATACTTGATGGGTGTTATATGTGTTGGAGACTAGAAGTTCTCGTGATCCGACTATGCAGTGGTTGTAGATCGTGTGTATCGACATCGTCTAGCGGTTATTGGAGATTGGAGGTCCGAGAGGATCTTTCTTTGCTTGGTATGTTAAATTTGTGTTATGATATTAGATTTCAGATGGGTTGTCCCAAT
The DNA here is from genome assembly GCA_026770625.1 of Nicotiana glauca. NCBI lineage: Eukaryota > Viridiplantae > Streptophyta > Magnoliopsida > Solanales > Solanaceae > Nicotiana > Nicotiana glauca. Next base: position 26,975 of record MU741474.1, read on the forward strand.
GTCAGGTTGTCTAGACTATTGTGTTATGGGCTATGTCAGAAATGCCACAGGTTGCATGGCAAGGTGCATTGGATTATGTTCTAGCAGGGTAGTTTGTATTTCAAAGACCAGCGGACGACTGTCAAGTATTGCTTTATTAATTGGGACTTCGGGGCGGATGTCAGTGCAGAGGTTTCTACTATTGATTCAGTTCCGGTATTGAGGGACTTTTTCGGATGCGTTTCTTATAGCCGGGCATGAGGCTATATGTATTTATTGTAATGTGCAAATTTTGCTTGATGTGCATATCCTTTTGTGAGATATATGTGTGGGTCGGGTGGCACGCCGCCACGGGTATATTATCTGGATCGGGTTGCACGCCGCAAGAATGTGATGTTGAGAATAGTTTTCCATATGTTACTTTGCATGCCTTACTTCCTGGTTTCTGAGGAAAGTCCGTATTGGGTGTTGCTCGGCGAAAAGCACATCGGTTGTGTCCTTTCAGGATTGAATAGTGTATATTAATTGCTTCACCATGGGTATGATGGATTGCTTGGTTTCAGACCTCAATCTGTGCGTGGCTGACCGTGTTGAGCATGGTGACTTGAGGTGCTTCATGGGTAATAGTGTTTGGATAGCATCACGCGTTGTGGAAAGGCCACGTGAAGTTATGACCTTTCGAGGAGGATTCAGGTACTCTATTTCTATGATGTGAGACAGGATCTCAGTTTTGTGTTGTAATGGTACTGTTGAGCTTGAGGTACAGCCCTTTCGTTTGAGTCACTGTCATGATTTGAGTATGTTCGGACATCTTCTCATTGGTGCATGTATTACGCAAGTTGTGGCTTAGTCCTGTGTCGAGGTGTCATATCACCAGAGGGGTGGTTAGAGTCGAAGTGATCATTGGAGTCATTAATGAGTACGAACCAATTTGATTTTAGCTTGTTAGAAAGGTAATATTGAGGTTTGGCTCGAAAATCTGTTATAGTATCAGTCAAGAGGGAAATGGATTCATGAATGGTTGATCTAAGAGATGGGTTCAGTATATCGCGTGTTTCAGTTGCCATTGGCAGTATATGAAAGTGTTGGAATAAGACTTTATCTAATAAAAAGGTTTTTCTATCGGTATTTGGTTATTGTGGGCAATTGCTGTGAATAGAGGCCATCGCCTCGAGTGTTTGGGTTTTGTAGTATATCATATGGTCTCACCTGGGGTGGCGAGTATAGGTTATTACAGTTGGTTCGGGTTCATTCTGAATACAAACATGAGGTTTTAATCTGGTTTATGACTTCGGGAAGTGCAATGTAGTTTATGGTTTAGATGAACGGTGAAATTCCAGCTATATTGTGTTATCAGGCCTATGTGAAATAGGGTGACGTGGGATCACCCCGGTTTATATGCATGGTAAAGTTATTCAGCTATTGGTGAACTTCTAGGACAACTCTAGGCCCGCTCGAGGATGAGCGTTTGTTTAAGTTGGGGAGGATGTGGCGATCTGACCCATCGTCAGGTGAGTCACCACCCCGTTTCCCCCTTATTGTGTTACTTCATGTTTTTATATCAGTATTAGAGTTGATCGGGTGTAATTGAATTGGTTTTGGTTGAAAATAAGGCACATAGCCTCTTAGAAGGAAGCTTGTTTTAGAAAAGTCAAAAGGAAGTTGACTATGTGGTTAGAGGGCTCGGATGTGAATTCCGGTGGTTCGGTTAGCTTCGGAGGATGATTTGTGGCTTAGGAGTGCGATCAGAATCGAATTTGGAGGTCCGCTGTAGAAATAGGCTTGAATTGGCGAAGTTGGAATTTTGGCAAATTCCGGTTGATAGATGATATTTTGATCCGAGGGTCGGAATGGAATTCTGAGAGTTGCAGTAGCTTTGTTAGGTGATTTTGGATATGTCTGCAAATTTTCAGGTCATTCGGACGTCGTTTGGTAGGGTTTTTGATCGAATGTGAGATTTGGAAGCTTTAGTAGAACTTAGGCTTGAATCCGTCGTGATTTGATGATTGAAACAAGTTCGTATGATGTTTTCGGGTAGGTTGGTGTTTTTGGTTGAGGTCCCGGGGGCCTTGGGGTGATTTTGGATGTTCAAACGGACCCTTTTTGGTTTGAAAAGAGATCAGATATTTCTGCTGTTGGTGTTGCAGACTTTTGTGCATCGCGTTCGCGTGGTGAGGGACGCGAACACGTAGGGCTTTTTGGGAACCTGGGATTTTTGCCTTCGCATTGGCGAAGGAGAGGCCGCGATCGTGTAATTGTGGAACCTGGTGCTTCGCGTTCACGTTTGGTGTTTCGCGTTCGCGAATGAGGATTTGGAGGCAGTGGAGTTTTGTTATACGCGTTCGCGTGGGTTTGTGTCGCGTTCACATTGAGTCAGGTTGTTGGCACCGTGTTCGCGATAATTGGGACGCGTTCGCGTAGTGGAAGGATTTTGAGTAACGCATTCGCGTAGAGGAGGGTCGCGTTCGCGTAAGGTGTTTTTGAATTTTAAAAATATTGGTCTTCGCATTCGTGTGGCTTTGGCCGTGAACGCGATGAAGAAAGTGCTGGGCGGACAGATGGGTTTTATAACATTTCCTCCCCGAGCTAAAGTCATTTTTCACCATTGTTGAGCATATTTGGGAGCTTTCGACGAGGGATTAAGAGGATTTCGACTAGGATTCGATTGGAGGTTAGTTTTATGAACTACTTACGTGATTTTATCGAAGATTTATCATTGAAATCTCTGAAAATTGGGTGAAAATTTGGAGAAGTTAGGGCTTGGTTTTTGGTATTGTAAAAATTAGAATTTGAAGGGGCTATTGGACTCCGATTTTGATAAATTTTATATGTACGGACTTGTGGCTAGATGAGGATTCAGCTAACGTAAGTTTCGTAATTTTTTGAGAAGTGGGCTCGGGGCTCGGGGTTTGCTAGTTTCGAGGTTCTTGCCATAATTTGATTGTTTTCGATTAGGTATTGTCCCATTTGCATATTGTGATGTATTCGCTCTATTTTTGGCTATATTCGACGCGCGTGGAGGCCGATTTGAGGGGCAAAGGCATCGCGGGCTTGAGATTTCGCCGGTTTGAGGTGAGTAATACTTAGGAATGATATCCTGAGGGTTTGAAACCCCGGATTTGCACATCTTAGTGCTGTATTGTGGTGACTTGCACGCTGGACCTGAGCGTGGGTTAGAGCACCATTGGGGATCGTGACTTGGTCCGTCCCGGTTGTTGGTTTTTACCGCGTATTTGCAAGTGAATTGTTGTTATCATTATGACTTAGGCTCATTGCCATACTTGGGGCTTATTGCTGATTATTTGAACTCTTTATGAACTATCATCACTGTTTCCCTCACTATTTGAAATATTATTGAACTCGGTCCATGTGATTTACACTGTTTTATGAACTCAGCTATATTTTTACTCAAACTTGGAGTTTTAACTGATATTTGAACTATTGTTTGAGCTGAGTATTATTGTTTTACTGATGCCCGAGGGGCTTTTCACTATTTTGGACTGATTGAGGCCGAGGGCCATATGAGAGGGCATGAAGAGTGATGTGAGGAGGCTTTCAGGCCTCGAGTGTTATGTGAGCATAAGCATATACATGCATGGATCGGACTGCACGCCGCAGTGATATGTTATGTGGATCGGACTGCACACCGCAGTATTATTGCGCTTGGGTTGTAGGAGCCCCTCCGGGGTGTGAACCTCCACAGTGAGCGCGGGTACCCAAATGGATCGGGTTGCGCGCCGCAGCGGTCATTTGCATTACATTGCATACATGCATTTACTCCTATTTGTACTACGTGGCGTGACATTTAGCATTAATATATCATTGGCATACATACTGTTACTTGCCTTGTTGACCAGATACCCTGGTGTTATATGTTAAGGAGTGTTGTGCCCAAGGGGCCGACTTATGAGGCGATTTTCTCTATCTGATATAGTATTCATATGTTGGGCTATTGAAAAAGAAAAAGAGATATTTGTAAAAGAGATTTTAACTGATTTTGAGACTTTCTAAAGGATTTTCACAGAATTTCGATTGATCTCAAAGGGGTGTACTGTATTTTATAGCATAATTGTGTGCTCATACGTGGTTTCTTATCGCTCAGATATTATTCTCTCTTATTACCACTGAGTTGGAAGTACTCACTTTACTCCCTGCACTATGTGCGCAGATCCAGGTACATCGGGAGCTGGCTGAGCTTCCTTCTGACTTCAGAGTTTCATTCGGAGTTATCGAGGTAGCTGCCTGATGTCTGCAGGACCCGACTCCTACGCTATTTCTTGTTATTTGACTGTCCGCGTATTCCAAACTATGTATTATTATAGTATTAGTATACTATTCTGTTAGAGGCTCTGGACTCATGACCCCCAGGTCTTTGGGAGGTTACCGAGTATTGTTGATAATCGGGTTATTTTCTATCTATCAGTTATATTTTGGTTTCTTCGCTATTAATGATTTTCAAATAAATGGTTTTGAGCTCTATGCTCGGGTTGAGAGTGTAATTGGTCAGGCTTGCCTAGCAGTTGTGTTGAGCTCCATCACGACCAGGTTTGGGGTCGTGACAGTCACCATGCTCAAAACACACAGCCAGACACAAATTGATGTCTGAAACCAAGCAATCCATCACACCCACGGTGAAGCAAGTAATTTACAATATTCAATCCTGAAAGGACACAATCGATGCGCTATTCGCCAAGCAACACCCAATACAGACTTTCCTCAGAAACCAGGAAGCAAGGCATACAATGTAACATATGGAAAACTATTCTCAACATCACACTGTTGCGGCGTGCAACCCAATCCAGATAACATACCCGTGGAGGCGTTCCACCTGATCCACACAAGTATCTCACATGGAGATGCACATCGAACAAAATTCGCTCATTATGACAAAATATCGAGCATCGGTCGTAAGCATACTGAGTGCATAATGATATCTACTTATAGCGTCGTAAGCTACAAAACTCAAACACAACTGAGGTCCTCCCCCTTAACTTCCACTACGAATCTCGATAGCACCGCACTATATGTGGTCACAATCCTAAAATCATAACGTCTCACAGTACCGAAAAAGTAGCTCATAGACTCCCCAGATCACTAGCAGGTTCCATAACGATCGAATCAACCTATCCTTCATCAATACAATTTGGGACTAACCAAGCCAACTCAAGCCAAACACGTATCCAATCAGCTTACTAACAAACTCATTACCAAGAAGCCTGAAGCTTCTCCTTCCACTACTATAGCTCATGCCGGAGCCGTACAATATGGTACCCGACACCAAATCAATACCGAAATCCACAATCTCGCCTGGCGACATGCCCGGCCACAAGGAACACATCCGAAAAAGTCCCTCAATAACGGAACTGAAGCAATGGTAGAAGCCTCTATACTGACATCCATCACAAAGGCCCAATTAAAGAAAACAATCCTTCCCAGCCGTCCGCTGATCTTTGGAACACCACCATTCAGCTAGAACATAGTCTGATGCACCTCGCCACGCAACCTGTGGCATTTTCCGACTTAACCCATAACATGAGAGTCTAGAATAACCCAACACTGAGACAACCAGTCTACACCCCAATATCATATCCAAAATCTAATATACCAAGTAAAGAAAGATCCACCCGGGCCTCCATTTCTCAATAGCCGCTAACAGTACCAATACACACTATCCACAACTACTACATAGCCCGAACATGAGAACTCCTAGTCTCCGGCTCCACATAGCACACAAATTACTATGCCTGATCCCAAATTCTGCAGTATAAATACATATTACACCTCGAGCACCCAGTCATTCCGCGAGAGATATTCTAATATTCCTCTTGTTCCACTAAACAAACTCAGATATCAACAATTGACCTATCAATAAAATGCCGCAACATTACCGAAGTGCCATCAATTTACTCACATTGTCCTTTTTCTGAAACATGTACCCTCGTCCAATCGCTATGATTAGAAATACCATTTCCTTAGTCTCATGAGGATCATTCACCCTAATCATCTGAAGCTCGATACACATTCCATGCTTTGTATGCCCATAGGCAATATATACTCATCTTCATACCTCGGTAAAACCCAACAAGGACATCTCTGCCAACTCCATTTGTACAAGCTAAACTGCTAGGACTGAATCCCTCTACCTAAACAGAGCTGAGCAAGCCGTCAAAACTCAAGAGCATTGCTGCAAATTGCCTGTAAAAGACCATTACATCGAACACATACAAGGAATTAATCATACCCTTACCATACCGATTCAGTCTATTATCAAGCTATTCCGTCTATCAAATTTCTCTTTTTATTCATCATCAACTTGATATTCATCCTTGCTGTAGCATCACATTGCCTCAATTCGGGACTACCACATGAGACTCGAACATAAAACCACACTGTCTAAGACCCATAGGCCACTGAATACTCTCTTAATGGTTCCTAGAAATACCATGTTCCAAAATACTTTACTTGAAGAACTTCCTGCAAATCTGAATTCGTTACCATTACATTCCAGATACTGATAAGTAGAATCCCATAATTAACATAAATACCACTAGTATTGATCTTTTCTAATGAAAACACAGTCTCTAGCCACTGACACAACCTTAAGACACCTGATCATTACATGCCAAATCTTGAACACAATAAAACCATTCTCGAGAGTCATTCACTCTTACACAACTGTAAATTATCTAACTTAGTGATCAGTACTACTCGTGCCTTATTAGCACTCTGACATCACAGAACATGATCTCATACCAATACAAACAACCATTTTCCTTCTCTATACACTGAGCATTCTTTATCAGCAACAACTCAAGACATCCTATTATTTTCACACATCTACGAAGCATCGTTTAACCTTTATCAAAATTTTCCTTCACACGTGCCATCCTCGGCTCAATTTCTGCAACCAGAACTGATCCGCCAACATACTTCGAAATGGAACAAACATAACACATAACCGTGCAACCAGCTAATCAGTAGCAACCTCCCCAACTTGGCTCGAAGCCACCTATCAGAACACATTCAATAACCCATAATACTTTTACTCTAATGATCCCACAATATCACAGTGATATTAGACTCAAATCACCCACTAGTTTATGAAAACACCGATCATCTGGTATAGAAATCCTCTGCAAACCTTGCATTCATTTCCACCTCAGTTGAGTCCACTCCCTAAGGGACCCAAATTCTCAAATTTCAACACATACCCTTCAATTACACGTGAGATCTTCTAACATACACACAAGGTTCATACAATGCAAGAACACTCCGCAGGAGATAACCTACTTGCTTCGCCTCGATTTAGTATTTCAGCACACCTCCTACCGACATACACATAATACAACCAATTTAGTCTTTCTGAGTCTGAACTCATACCGCCACAAGTATTGCACTTAACTTTCCAACTAGGAGATATGAAAATATTCTTCATGCACCCATGACTCAGGCTGCACAACAGATCACAATCGGAATTAAGTACTTATCAGACATCTATCATCCAACAGACTTCCTCGTCACCACCAAGTCATACAGATACATCTCGTAGCACTAACATACTCATCACATGGATATCCAACCGCCATCCCAGCTAATAAGGACAATACTGAACATATAAGTTCAAACACTTGCTCACATAATCAGCACCTTGGTGCTCAAGTCATAGGCAAAGATCTGGCCTCAAGTCCTCCAGACTGGCCCAACATGAACTCACGGAGATTACCTCTCGCCCCTTGATCGGGGAATCACAAGCCATCAAGGCACATAAACTACTAAGCGCTCAAATGCGCATACAGACGTGTGGAAGGAATTTCAAGAGTTATATCTCAAGCTGAATCAAGTACGCATGATAAGAATTCTAAGAATGGGAAGTTTTACTAAAGGTTCTGCAGCCTCTCGAGGATAAATACAGACGTCTCCGTACCGATCCGCGAGACTCTACTAACTGCCTCATGACTCATGAGGCCTAGTAACCTAGGCTTTGATACCAACTTGTCACAACCCCAATCCTGGTCGTGATGGCGCCCAACACCATTGCTAGGCAAGCCCGACCATTTACACTCTCAAACCGAGCATGAAGCTCAAACCGAGTTATTTAAATATCATTGATCAACATTAACGCTAAAAGTTTTAATTGATAGATAGAAATGAACTGAATATCAGGATAACACCGAATAAACTCCCAAAGACCTGGGGGTCATGAGTCTAGAGTCTCTAATAATACGGAGTAACAATACTCACTAATACAGATGTTCTAAAATGCATAAATGATAAAAGAGATAGGTGAGGAGTCGGGTCATGCAGCGTGAGGCAGCTACCTCGACAACCCCTGAGAACTCTGAAAGCAGCAGATAGCTCGACTATGCTCACAGAACACCTGAATCTGCACACATGGTGCATGGAGTAAAGTGAGTACTTCCAACTCAGTGGTAATAAGAGTAAATAATGCTGAGAGGCAAGAAAACACGTAAGAGCACTTTATCATGCTATATAGGACAGTACAACCTCTTTTTAGAAACAGTAAAATTGTGAAAATCCCTTAGAAAATATCTGGCTTAGTTTAAAACCTCTTTTGAAAATATCCCTTTTTCAACAGTCAAGCATTTGAATGCATCATCACACAGTGCAAGTCCGCACATAAGTTAGCCCCTCGGGCACAACACTCTATTAACAAATAACACCAGGGTATCTAGTACATAGTGCAGGAAAACAGCATGGATGCCAATGATATGAGAGTGCTGAATGCCATGCCATGTAGTACAACAAGAACCAATGCATTAATGCAATGCAATGCACATGACCGCTGCGGCGCGCAGCCTGATCCATTTGGGTACTCGTGCTCACTGTGGGGGTTCAGACTCCGGAGGGGCTCATACAGCCCAAGCGCAATATCATCATAGCATCACTACGACGCGCAGACCGATCCATCCTCAGTCCAGAACATGCAAATGAGCCACTCGGGCAAATGTCAAGTAATAGCTTTTAACTCAAAACATTAGAAAAATGTGATTTAACTCTTTAAACTTTAGCAATATGACTGCATATGTCAAAATAGTGTTTAACTCAGGACTAAAATCATTTAATATGCTAAGTGTCTATAGGCTTCAAATAACCGGCACGAAGCCCAAAACATGGCAATCAGCCCAATTCAAGATAGCATCTAGCAAGTTTCAGCCAATTACACAGTAAAATCAACAACCGGGACGGACCAAGTCACAATACCCAACGGTGCTCTACCCCATGCTCATACCTGGCATGCAAGTCACCTCGATACAACACTATGGTGTGCAAATCCGGGGTTTCAAACCCTCAGGATATCATTTACAAGTATTACTCACCTCGAACCGGCGAAATCTCAAGCTCGCGATGCCTTTGCCCCACAAATTGGCCTCCATGCGCGTCGAATCTAACCAAAACCACAAGGAATATGTTATAATAAGCTAATGGAGCATAACCCAATTGAAAGAACTCGAAAAACACCCAAAACACGAAGTTGGCAAAACCCGAGCCCCGAGCCCACTTCTCGAAAAATTATGAAATTCACATCACCGGATTCCTCGTCTCGCCACAAGTATATACATATCAAATTTTCCAAAATCGGAGTTCAAATGCCCCTCAAATTCCAAATTTACATTCCAAAAACCAAGCCCTAGTTTCTTCAAATTTTACCCAAATTTCAGAGAATTAAAGGATGAATCTTCAATTAAATGGTGTTTCTAGGCCACGAGACTTACCTCCAATCACTTCCCGTCAAAATCCCCTTCAAATTCTACCAAATAGCTATCAAGGTGGTGCAAAAATGGAGGAAATATGAAACAGGTCGCGGATGAAATATCCTTTAAAACCATTTTGAAGCCCAGCTATTTCTTCTACGCGAACGCGTACAGTCAAATGTGAACGCGATGTTCAAATTTCCCCTTACTACGCGAACGAGTACCATCCATCGCGGACGCACTGAATAAACCAAGCTGGCCCCATACCTCTTCTACGCGAACGCGTGGCTTCCTTCCGCGAATGCGATGGCCATCCTCACAGGCCTACGCGAACGCGTTCCCCTTCACGCAAACGCGAACACCCAAATTCCATAACTACGCGAACGCGGCCATACATACGCGAATGCGAAGGCTAATTTCCAAGCCCGTCCAATTTAATCTGCGCGTTCGCATTACACCCCACATGGACGCACTGAAGAAACTTTCTGCAACACACTGCTGGAAAATCTACTATCTTCCAAATTCACAATTAGCCCGTTTGATCACCCGAAATCACCCCAAGGCCCCGGGGACCTCAACCAAAAACACCAACCTACCCCAAAACATCATACAAACTTTTTCCAATCATCAAAACACATCAAACAATGCAAAAATCATCCATTCACCACGGATTCAAGCCTAAGTTAAACTAAAACTTCTGAAACTCACATTCGATCAAAAACCCAACCAAACGACGTCGGAATGACCTGAAATTTTGCACACATATCCAAAATCACCTAACGAAGCTATTGCAACTCTCAAAATTCCATTCCGACCCTCTGATCAAAATCTCACCTATCAGCCGGAATTCGCCAAAATTCAAACTTTGCCAATTCAAGCCTTATTCTATACCAGACCTCCATATTTGATTCTGATCGCACTCCTAAGTCACAAATCATCCCCCGAAGCTAACCAAATGTCACGACCCAAACCCCGACAGATGGCACCCAACACCTTGTTAGGCAAGCCCAACCATTTGAACATTTCCATCCCAATCATTAAACTTAAAATACCAATTAAGCATAAACTCTCAATTTGATAATAATAGGAACAGTGTGTAAACCACAATAATAGTAATAACAACCAAAAATAGATCTGGCGTCGCAAGTCAGAGCCTTTAGATATAAATGATCAATATTCTATACAAAGGAAATCTAGATACGGAAGTAAAGGAAAGATAAGAGGAGAAATCGGCTCCTGCGGACGCCGACAGCTACCTCGATGACTCTGATACTAAACTGGGCAGCAACAAATAATCTCAGCTAAGCCTCCGGGATCCCTGAATCTGCAAACAGGGTGCATGGAGTAAAGTGAATACTCCAAATCAGTGAGTAATAGAAATAAATAACAACTAAAAATAAGAAATCCTGTAATAACACTACATAGTTCTATAATCAATAGTAAAGGCAGTAAATATTTGCTAAATAGGGAAAACTGGTAAAAATCCCTTATAGTCCGACAATTTACTAACACTGTTGCTGCGTGCAGCCCGATCCACACCTAATACTACTGCGATGTGCAGCCCGATCCAATATAATATATAATACTGCGGCGCTCAGTCCGATCCAATAAATATAGTCGACTACGCTCACTGGGGATGTGCACAGACTCCGGAGGGGCTCCTTCCGCCCAAGCGCTATAATACTGTGGCATGTAGTCCGATCCATATAATATATCACTGCGACGTGCATTCCGATCCATATATAATATAATACTGTGGCGTGCAGTCCGATCCAATTCATGTATATGTATATACTGCTGCGGCGTGCAACCCGATCCGATATATATCAAATGCCCTCACCATGGGGTCCTTAACCCTTCTCAATAAATATAGACTTGGCCTCTTGGGCTCACTCAGCTAAGACAGGGTATTCAACCCTAGGTATTTCTCATTTAGAGTGAAAATTGCTAAGACCGGTTCATTTATGTTTTACAGTTAAGGACATGACTGAGAGTATGTGTTCAACAGGTAAAGTATGGTCAATTAGCTCAACATGCTCCGTAAGGGTTCTACAGAATGGCACAAGACCCCAAACATGGCAACTAGCCCAAAATATACGGACATAAGCTCAGTCTCAGTCAAAAAGTATAGTAAGTCATCAATCAGGATGGACCGAGTCCAAATCCCTAGCAGTAACATCACCACGCTCATCATACCGCATGTATCTCATCTCAACATAGCACCACATAGTGCAAATACGGGGTTTCAAACCCTCAGTATATCATTCATAACCTTACTCACCTCAAATCGGCCAAAATCCTAGCTCGACTTGCGCTTTCATCGCAAATCGACCTCCTCGAGTGTAGAATCTGACCAAAACCACAAGGAATAGGTGATAATAAGCTAATGGGACATAACTCAATTGAAAGAACTCGAAAAACACCCAAAAACACGAAGTTGGCAAAACCCGAGCCCCGGGCCTGCTTCTCGAAAAATTACGAAATTCATATCATCGTATTCCTCGTCTCGCCACGAGTCCGTATATATAAAGTTCATCAAAATCGGAGTTCAAATGGACCATCAAATCCCAAATTTACATTTCAAAAACCAAGCCCTAGCTTCTTCAATTTTTACCCAAATCTCAGAGAATTAAAGGATGAATCTTCAATTAAATGGTGTTTCTAGGCCACGAGACTTACCTCGAATCACTTCTCGTCAAAATCTCCTTCAAAATCTACCAAAGAGTTCTCAAGGTGGTGCAAAAATGGAGGAAATATGAAATAGGTCGCGGATGAAATATCCTTTAAAACCATACTGACGCCCAGTTATTTCTTCTACGCGAACGTGTAGGTCCTCCTGTGCTCGCGATGACCAAATTCCATGGGTCCCTCTTTTCCTCTACGCGAACGCGTAATAACTCCTGCGAACGCGATGCCCCTGATTCCAATACTACGCGAACGCGTCACCCCGACCGCGAACGCGACGCATTAATTAGGTTGGGCCCCCAGGCCCTCTTACGCGAACGCGAACCTACCATCGCGAACGCGATGGACAGAAATTCACAACTTTGCAAACGCGACCATGCCTACGCGAACGCAATGACCAGCCACCTCATGCCTACGCGAACGCGGCTGATACCACGCGAACGTGAAGGCTAAATATTTCCTGCACTGCTCCTGCAATTTCTGCAGAAATTCTTAAGTCCAAACATCCCAGAAAATCATCTGAAATCACCCCGAGGACCCCAACCAAAAATACCAACATACCCCAAAACATCATACAAACTTGTTCCAATCATCAAAACACGCCCAACAACACAAAAAACATCAATTCACCACGGATTCAAGCCTAAGTTAAACTAAAACTTCCGAAACTCACATTCGATCAAAAACCCGACCAAACAACGTCTGAATGACCCGAAATTTTGCACACATATCCAAAATCACCTAATGAAGCTACTACAACTTTCGGAATTCCACTCCAACCCTTGGATATAAATCTCACCTATCAACCGGAATTTGACAAAATTCAAACTTCGCCAATTCAAGCCTAATTCTACACCGGACCTCCAAATTCAATGCCGATCGCTCTCCTAAGTCACAAATCATCCCCCGAAGCTAACTGAACCACCAGAACTCACATCCGAGCCCTCTAACTACATAGTCAACATCCGGTTGACTTTTTCACAACAGGCTTCCTTCTAAGAGGCTAATTGCCTCATTTCCAACTAAAACCAATCCAACTCTATCCGATCAACTCAAACACTGATATTAAATCATAGAGGGACGTAATATGGGGGAAACGGGACAGTAAATCACGTGGAAACGCGCCAGGTCATCACATCCTTCCCAACAAAAACAAACGCTCGTCCTCGAGCGGGTCAAGAAACATTCCTGGAGTCTCAAATAGGTGGGGTTATCTACTCCGCATCTCCTGCTCGGTCTCCCAAGTAGCCTCCTACACAGGCCGACCTCTCCACTGCACCTTCACTGAAGTAATATCCTTGGACCTTAACGTTTGAACCTGTCGACCCAGAATAGCCACTGACTCCACATCATATGACAAATCATCATCCAGTTGAACCGTGTTGAAATCCAGCACATGGGACGGGTCCCCAACATTCTTCCGGAGCATAGACACATGGAATACCGGATGCACGCTAGATAAGCTAGGTGGCAAAGCAAGCTCATATGCCACCTCTCCAATCCTCTCGAGTATCTCCAAAGGCCCAATGAACCTCGGGCTCAACTTCCCTTTCTTCCCAAACCGCATAACACCCTTCATGGGCGAAACCTTCAACAAGACCTTCTCGCCTACCATATAAGACACATCACGAACCTTATGATCCACATAACCCTTCTGGTGCAAATGTGATTTACGAAGCCTCTCCTGGATCAACTTTACCCTCTCTAAAGCATCCTCAACCATCTTAGTCCCCAACAATCTAGCCTCTCCGGGAACGAACCATCCAACAGGGGATCTATACCGCCTACCATACAACGCCTCATACGGGGCCATCTGAATGCTCGACTGATAAGTGTTGTTGTAGGCAAACTTTGCAAGTGGCAAAAACTCATCCCATAAACCTCCAAAATCAATAACAAAGGCACGCAACATGTCCTCCAAAATTTGAATAGTGCGCTCGGACTGTCCGTCCGTCTGAGGATGGAATGCTGTGCTCAACTCTACCTGTGTACCCAACTCCCGCTGAAATACCCTCCAGAACTGAGAAGTGAACTGAGTACCTCTATCCGAGATATTAGACACTGGGACCCCATGTAACCTGAGAATCTCCCGAATAAAGATCCCTGCCAGCTGCTCCGATGAGTAAGCAGTACATACTGGAGTGAAGTGCGCGGACTTGGTCAGCCGATCCACAATCACCAAAACTGAATCAAACTTCCTCGGAGTCCGAGGGAGACCACTCACGAAATCCATAGTAATCCTCTCCCATTTCCACTCAGGAATAACCATACGCTGAAGAGCACCGCCCGGTCTCTAATGCTTATACTTGATCTGCTGATAGTTGAGAGATCGAGCTACATAACTCACAATATCCTTCTTCATCCTCCTCCACTAGTAATGTTGTCTCAAGTCCTGATACATCTTCGCGGCACCCAGATGAATGGAGTACCGCGAGCTGTAGGGCTCCTCTAGTATCAACTCTCGAAGCCCATCCATATTAGGCACGCAAATCCGGCCCTGCATCCTCAACACACCATCACTGTCAATAGTCACATCCCTAGCATCATCGTGCTGAACCCTGTCATTGAGGACAAGAAAATGTGGATCATTATACTGACGCTCTCTGATGCGGTCATACAAGGAGGATCGAGAAACAACGCAATCCAACATCCGACTCAGATCTGAAATATCTAATCTCACCATCCAATTGGCCAACGCCTGAACATCAACTGCAAGGGGCCTCTCCCCAACTGGAATATACGCCAAGCTTCCCATACAAACCGCCTTCCGGCTCAAAGTATCAGCCACTACATTGGCCTTCCCCGGATGATACAATATGGTAATGTCATAATCCTTGAGCAACTCAAGCCACCTCCGCTGTCTCCAATTAAGATCTTTCTATTTGAACAGATGCTGAAGGCTACAATGATCAGTATACACCTCACAAGAAACGCTATACAAGTAGTGCCTCCAAATCTTCAGAGCATGGACTATAGCTGGTAACTCCAAATCGTGCACAAGGTAGTTCTTCTCATGGGGCTTCAACTGACGAGAAACATATGCAATAACTCTACCCTCATGCATCAGCACACATCCGATGCCAACTCTCGAGGCATCACAATACACGGTATAGAAACCCGAAGCTGATGGCAATATCAATACTGGAGCCGTGGTCAAAGTTGTCTTGATTTTCTTAAACCTCTCCTCAAACTCCTCGGACCACACAAATGGAGCACCGTTCTGAGTCAACTTGGTCAAGGGCGACGCAATAGAAGAAAATCCTTGAACAAACCGGCGATAATACCCAGCCAACCCAAGGAAACTACAAATCTCAGTGGCTGAGGTCGGTCTAGGCCAACTCTGCACCGCCTCTATCTTCTTCGGATCAACTTGAATACCATCACTGGACACCACGTGTCCCAGAAAAGCCACAGACCCGAGCGAAAACTCACACTTGGAGAACTTTGCATAAAGCTTCTCCTTCCTCATTCTCTGCAATACTACTCTCAAATGCTGGGCATGCTCCTCTTGGCTACGCGAGTACACCAGGATGTCATCAATAAACACAATCACAAAGGAATGCAGATACGGCCGGAACACGTTGTTCATACAATGCATGAACACAACTGGGGCATTAGTCAACCCAAATGACATAACTAGAAACTCATAATGCCCATATCTCGTCCTGAAAGTTGTCTTCATGATATCATAATCCCTAATCTTCAGCTGGTGATAGCCTGAACGAAGATCAATCTTTGAGAATACCCTCGCTCCCTGGAGCTGATCAAACAAGTCATCAATATGGGGTAGTGGATACTTATTCTTCACTGTCACCTTGTTCAGCTGCTTGTAATCAATACACATTCTCATTGAGCCATATTTTTTCTTCACAAATAAGACCGGTGCACCCCACGGTGATACACTAGGACGAATAAACCCCTTATCTAGGAGTTCCTGAAGCTGCTCCTTCAACTCAGCTGGTGCCATACGATATGGAAGAATAGAGATAGGCTGAGTTACCGGCACCAAGTCAATACCAAAATCAATATCCATGTCCGGTGGCATGCCCGGCAGGTCCGCTGGAAACACATCTGAAAAATCCCTCACAACGGGAACAAAATCAAGGCTAGGAGCCTCAGCTCCAACATTTCTCACAAATGCCAAATAAGATAAACATCCCTTCCCAACCATCCGCTGGGCCTTCAAGAAAGAGATTATCCTGCTGGGTACATAATCAGTCGTACAATGCCACTCGATCCTCGGAATACCCGGCATAGCCAATGTGACTGTCTTGGTGTGACAGTCTAGAATATCATGGCACGGATATAGACAATCCATGCTCAGAATAATATCGAAATCAACCATGCTCAATAGAAGCAAGTTAACTCAAGTCTCCAGACCCCCAATTGTAACAAGGCAGGACCAATATACATGGTCTACAGTAATAGTATTGCCCACCGGGGTAGATACGTGCACATCTGACGCAAGACACCCTCAGGTCATACCCAAATGATGAGCAAAATATAAAGATACATAGGAATAAGTAGAACCAGGATCAAATAAAACTGAGGCATCCCTTTGGCAGACTGAAATAATACCTGTGATAACAGCATCCGAAGCAATAACATCTGACCGGCCCTGAAGAGCATAGAATCGAGCCTAACCACCACCTGATCGCCCTCCCCCTCTATGGTGACCCCTAGCTACCTGACCCTCACCCCTAGCTAGCGGGGCGGGTGTTGAAGATACTAGGCCAGAAGATGAGGGCTGGCCCGTCTACTGAGATAAACTGGATGCACGGCGGGGACACTCCCTCCGCATATGCCCAAACTCACCACACTCATAGCAACTGCCAGGTGCTAGGGGATGGGACTGAAGGGAACCCCTCGCGCCAGAGTGGCAAGCTGAAGAACTTGGTTGGGATGAACCCTGAACAGATGGGGCATGAGACGACTCTACGCTGGAAGCGCACTAAGAGATGGTTGACTCTGCTGAGAGCCCTGATAACCCCGACCAGAATATGACCCACGGTACTCTGAGCGAGCTGGCTGAGGAGGCCTGAAAGAACGACCTCTGCTCTGTTGAACTTGGCCCCTAGACGGAGCACCACTAAAGCTACCTGATCCTCGAGGCCTCTTGACCTCCCTCTCCTCTCTCTCCTGACGACGAGCCGTCTTAATATCACGAGCAATATCCACTGCATACTCAAAGGTATGGCTCAAGACCCTCTCCCGAGTCATCAGAATACATATGGGATAAATGAGTCTGTCTATAAATCATCTAATCCTATCCTGATCAGTTGGAACCATCCATGGATCATAATGAGCTATCTCTGAGAATCTCACCTCATACTGCATCACAGACATATCTCCCTGACGAAGCCACTCAAACTGCCTATGCAGCTCCTCTCTCTGCGACCGTGGTACCCACTTCTCCAGAAAGATAGTGGAGAACTCCTGCCAAGTCAACGGTGTTGCACCTGCCGGCCTACGCCGCTCATATGCCTCCCACCATGTAAAGGCTGCTCCTGAGAACTGAAAGGTGGTAAATGATACCCCGCTCGACTTTAAGATCCCTACTGTCCGAAGCATACGTAGACACTTGTCGAGAAACCCTTGGGCATCCTCGCCCGGAATACCGCCGAAAGTAGGAGGTAAAAGCCTGTTGAACCTCTCAAGACGATGCTGCTCATCATATGGCATCGCTGGAACCCTATCACCCAGAACTAGGGCAACCAACTGAACTGGGGAAACTACTGAACTAGGGAAACCTGCTGAACTGGTGGTGCCTCTGGTGTCTGCAAACCCTGCACTACCTGCTCAGGAGTGCGAGCTGCGGGGGTCTAATGACCACCTCCGGTTTTAGATGTAGCTGCAGCAGTAGTGGCCGAGACTGCCTGAGCCAGACCAATGCAAACCGATAAAATCTCAGCTAGGGCCTCCTGAAGACCCGGAATCACAATAGGCATAACTGGTGCCTGAGCAGGTGCTGCTGGAGTCTCTACAGCAAGAGGCTGATCCTGAATGGGGGCAACCGTGGGTCAACTGGTGCTTCCCCCGCTGCTTTGCCTCGACCACGACCACGGCCGCATCCACGACCTCTAGTGGGTGGCAATGGTGGTCATCTGCCACGTCCGGTAGTACGTGTTCTCGCCATCTGCGAGAGAATAGAATACAAAAGTTTAGTTCTCGTATCAACAAAGTCGCACGACAAGAATTTCAAGAATGTGAAGTTTTTCCTAAAGGTTCTGCAACCTCTCGAAGATAAGTACAGACGTCTCTGTACCGATCCGCGAGTCTCTACTAAACCGGCTCAAGACTCACGAGACCTGGTAACCTAGGCTCTGATACCAACTTGTCACGATCCAAACCCCGGTCGATGGTGCCCAACACCTTGTTAGGCAAGCCCGACCATTTGAACATTTCAATCCTAATCATTAAACTTAAAATACCAATTAAGCATAAACTCTCAGTTTGATAATAATAGGAACAGTATGGACACCACAATAATAGTAATAATAGCCCAAAATAGATCTGGCATCGCAAGTTAGAGCCTCTAGATACAACTGATTAATATCCTATACAAAGGAAATCTAGATGCGGAAGTAAAGGAAAGATAAGAGGAGAAATCGGGTCCTGCGGACGCCGGAAGCTACCTCGATGACTTCGATACTGAACTGGGCAACATCAAATAATCTCAGCTAAGCCTTCGGGATCCTTGAATCTACACACAGGGTATAGGGAGTAAAGTGAGTACTCCAACTCAGTGAGTAATAGAAATAAATAACAACTGAAAATAAGAAATCCTATAAGAACACTACACAGTTCTATAATCAACAGTAAAGGCAATAAATATTTGCTAAACAGGGAAAATGGGTAAAAATCCCCTACAGTCCGACAATATACTAACACTGTTGCGGTGCGCAGCCCGATCCACACCTAATACTACAGCAGCGTGCAGCCCGATCAAATATAATATATAATACTGCGGCGCGCAGCCCGATCCAACAAATATAGTCGATTGCGCTCACTGGGTGTGTGTGCAGACTCCGGAGGGGTTCCTTCAGCCCAAGCACTATATTACTGCAGCATGCAGTTCGATCCATATAATATATCACTGTGGCGTGCAGTCCGATCCATATAATATATCATTGCGGCGTGCAGTCCGATCCATATATAATATACTACTGCAATGTGCAGTCCGATCCAATTCATGTATATGTATATACTGCTGCGGCATGCAGCCCGATCCGGTATATATAAATACCCTCAATATGGTGTCCTTGACCCCTCTCAGTCAATATAGACTTGGCCTTTCGGCCCCCCTCAGCAGGGTATTCAACCCTAGGTATTTCTCATTTAGAGTGCAAATTGCTAAGACCGGTTCATTTATGTTTTACAGTTAAGGACATGACTGAGAGTATGTGTTGAACAGGTAAAGCGTGGTCAATTAGCTCAACATACTCCCTAAGGGTCCTACAGATCGGCACAAGGCCCCAAACATGGCAACTAGCCCAAAATATACAGACATAAGCTCAGTCTCAGTCAAAAAGTACAGTAAGTCATCAATCGGGACGGACTGAGTTCAAATCCCTAGCAGTAACATCACCACGCTCATCATACGGCGCGTATCTCATCTCAACATAGCACCACATAGTGCAAATACGGGGTTTCAAACCCTCAGTATATCATTCATAACCATTACTCACCTCAAACCGACCAAAATCCTAGATCGTCTTGTGCTTTCCTCGCAAATCGACCTCCTCGAGCATAGAATCTGAAAAAAACCACAAGGAATAGGTTATAATAAGCTAATGGGACATAACCCAATTGAAAGAACTCGAACAACACCCAAAAATAAGAAGTTGGCAAAACCCGAGCCCCGAGCCCGCTTCTCAAAATATTACGAAATTTACATCACCGGATTCCTCATCTCGCCACGAGTCCGTACATATAAAGTTCATCAAAGTCGGAGTTCAAATGGGCCATCAAATCCCAAATTTACATTTCAAAAACCAAGCCCTTGCTACTTCAATTTTTACCCAAATTTCAGAGAATTAAAGGATGAATCTTCAATTAAATGGTGTTTCTAGGCCACGAGACTTACCTCCAATCACTTCCTGTCAAAATCTCCTTCAAAATCTACCAAAGAGCTCTCAAGGTGGTGCAAAAATGGAGGAAATATAAAATAGGTCGCGGATGAAATATCCTTTAAAACCATACTGACGCCGGGTTGTTTCTTCTACGCGAACGCGTGGGTCCTCCCGCGTTCGTGATGACCAAATTCCCTATGTCCCTCTTTTACTCTACGCGAACGCGTAATAACTCCTGCGAACGCGATGCCCCTGATTCCAATACTACGCGAACGTGTCACCCCGACCGCGAATGCGATGCATTAACTAGGCTGGGCCCCCAGGCCTTCTTACGCGAATGCAAACCTACCATCGCGAAAGCGAAGGACAGCAATTTACAATTACGGGAACGCGACCATGCCTATACGAACGCGATGACCAGCAACCTCATGCCTACGCGAACGCGACCGATACCACGCGAATGCGAAGGCTAAATATTGCCCGCACTGCCGCTGCAATTTCTACAGAAATTCTTAATTCCAAACTTCCCGTAAAATCATCGGAAATCACCCCGAGGCCCCCGGGACCCCAACCAAAAACACCAACGTACCTCAAAACATCATACGAACTTGTTCCAATCATCAAAACACGTCCAACAACACAAAAATCATCAATTCACCACTGATTCAAGCCTAAGTTAAACTAAAACTTCTGAAACTCACATTCGATCAAAAACCAGACCAAACGACTTCCGAATGACCCAAAATTTTGCACACATATCCAAAATCACCTAACGAAGCTACTGCAGCTCTCGGAATTCCATTCCGACCCTCGGATCAAAATCTCACCTATCAACCGGAATTCGCCAAAATTCAAACTTTGCGAATTCAAGCCTTATTCTACACCGGACCTCCAAATTCAATTCCGATCGCTCTCCTAAGTCACAAATTATCCCCCGAAGCTAACCGAACCACTAGAACTCACATCCGATCCCTCTAACTACATAGTAAACATCCGGTTGACTTTTCCACTACAGGCTTCCTTCTAAGAGGCTAAGTGCCTCATTTCCAACTAAAACCAATCCAACTCTATCCGATCAACTCAAACACTGATATTAAATCATAGATTGATGTAATATGGGGGAAATGGGATGGTAAATCATGTGACGACGGTCCGGGTCATCACACCAAATCACCAGAATTCACATCCGAGACCTCTAACTATAGTCAACTTCCGGTTGACTTTTCCAAAAGAAGCTTCCTTCTAAGAGGCTAAGTGCCTCATTTCCAACTAAAACCAATTCCATTTAACCTAATCAACTCAAATACTGATATTGGAACACGAAGCAACACAATATGGGGAAAACGGGGCGGAAACACATGAGACGACGGGTCGGGTCGTCACACATTACTACTCCATAATGTCCAATACCAAAAGAACAATATTAAATAAATGACATAAATAGTTAAAATTGAGAAAAAAATATCCCTACGACAATATATTTTTATATTATTTGAACTATTTTCCTACTCAATAATATTTTTCTATCAATTTTTCGTGTAATATTGAAAAATACTCAATTATTAAACAACAATTAAGAAAATATTTAAAAATATAAATTTGTGAGAAAGAGAAAAAATAGTTGGTAAGAGTCAATATCACTAATGATTCTACAAACATAAAGATCTAAAAGTGAAATGTCATATCAATCTTTTACTATTTGAAAATAAAATTTATATACTGTATAAAATTATAATTAAGATTAAATATTCAAAACAAGAGATGAACTAACATTAATATCTGAATCAACATAGAATAAATTATTTTTATATTAAATTTAAATAATTAAAAATTTCAATTGATTATTTAGCAAGAGAATCTAATTAAATTATTTATTAAAATCATCAAATGCGTAAAATTTCTATTCAAGTTAAAAAAATCTTAGTATGCATAACTTTATTCCATAAAAAGAGCCTTAGAGCACAAAATAAAAATGTTAGTATATTATTTATAATCAAAATGTTATACAAGTGTCTGAGGAAGCACAATCAAAACGAAATCCTAATCAAGAACAAGCTTTCAAGACTATATTATAGAGAGTCTATTCTGGTATAACGGGATTGTTCTTTGTAAATGGTTCCGGCGGATCGAAATAATATTTTTATGTCCTACATTACTTGCAAATATCATATCAAGAGACATGATACTGTTAGCAATAATAGCAAGTGGTGTACCAACAACAATTTATTGTGAAGCCACCCACTTTAGATTTGATATAACTCTTCACACCATCACAAATATATCAAAGCAGAGCAATGGTACTAAATTTATAAGGAAATTAGAATTAATAATTTGGGATGAAATACTTACGACAAAGTGTCAAACGAGGTGATTTCTGTCAAGTACTACCAATAGTTTCAAAATCGACAAAAGCAGAGACTGTAAAATCTAGCTTGACAAAGTTATACTTCTGGCTTCATATGTAAAAGATTAACTAACAAGAAATATAAAGTAAGATCAAATTCAGTATTAACTGTCTTCTTGCTTTGTGTTGGAAATGAATAAGAGCATCCAATAAAAGATGATTTGGTCTTTCCTGAACACTTGCTTATTAATCCGAATGGTAATAGTAGTGTATTTAATAAGAGAAATATTTTTATCATTAGATTAAAACGTAATTTGTGCAAATTGCATGATGGAGTTAAAAAGATATTTTAGCTAGCAGAAATGAATATGTTGATCAACTAAATAAAAGGTTGATTGCAAAATTTGTCACAACCCTGATATCCCACCTTCGAGAGTCGTGATGGCGCCTACTAATGTGAGGTAGGAAAGCCAGTTATTTGAGCAAATTACTTCTTTTATCCATTTTATACTTTTTAACAATCATAAAGCAATAACATGTAAACAACGGAAATTACAATAAACGGAAGAAAGGTAGTAAATTATCTAAATATCTATCTAATACAACTGTTTGCACCTTAACCACACAGAAGTGGTGTCACAGTACCACATACGATCTAAGAATACTACATACAAAGTTTGAAAATAAATGATACATTGTTTCTGAATTAAGGAAATGAAACAGGAATAAAGGACTAGGGAGACGCCAGGGCCTGCGGACGACTGCAGGTCTACCTTGGATCTCCGCGTGGACTGAAGGCAGCCACCCAATCTTCGTTCCAAAAGTTGTTCCGGGATCTGCACATAGTGTATACTGTAGTATCAGCACAACCGATCCCATGTGTTGGTAAGTGCCTAGGCTAACCTCAGAGAAGTAGTGACGAGGCTAGGACCAGATTACCAAATAAACCTGTGCAATTCAATTATATACAACGGAAAAGAAGAACAGAAACCAACAGTCAAGTATGTGAGGGGTAACATGCTGCGGGGGAGATACCAATTCAGAATAGAAAGACAACATGTAATTGAAAGAAACAACATATCTCAAATATCAACAAGAACCGAAAATCAATAATTGCACGACATCATCCTTCGTGCTTTTACTCCCGACCTCACCAAAGCAATCAAGTAATGAAAATATGTAAGGCATCACCCTTCATGCTTTTACTCTCCTCTTCACCATGTAATCAATATAATCGGTACGGAATGGTACATCGTGCAGCACGTCATCACCCTTCGTACTTTACACTCTTTCCTCATAAATCATACATGACATCACCCTTCGTGCTTTATCACTCTCTTACCAAAACAATACACGGCATCACCCTTCATGCTTTATCATTCTTCATCACCCAAACAATAATCACAAACAAAAGGGTAAGGAAATAAATGAAATTACAATAGGAATCCTGGCAAGGGAACAATGGTTCAACAATTAAGTCCCGCCAAGGGAATAACATCAAGAACATCAACATCCCGACAAGGGAGATAACAATAAAAGCAACAATATCCCGGCAAGGGAATAATATAGTGATTCTTTTCTTTTTTTCCCCTCACAACTCACTTTATAACTTGAGCCAATGCTAAAAAAGGGTTCAATTTACCTCTTACACTTTCACATTTCATTATACGACTTGATCCAACGCTCCTCAATATTAAAATGCCCTAATTACTTCTACAAACTTTAACCAACAATAGAAATCATCACCAAAGCATGAAGAATACAACAAAGTCATAATAATCACAATATAAGACTCACAGGCATGCTTGACACCAACGTATAGATACTCGTCACCATGCCTATACGTCGTACTAAACAAATACCACATAGCAAATAGGACTCGACTACTAATCCCTCAATCTAAGCTTAGACCAAACACTTACCTTGATGCTACGAACACAATTCACGTCTCAACTATCGCTTTACCACTTGATTCCACCACCAATTCGCTCGTATCTAGCCACAAGTTACTTAATTACATCAGTAAACGCTAAATAAATCAATTCCAATGCATGAAAATTATTTTTCCAAAGTTTTACCCAAAATGTCAAAAATCCCCCTAGGCCCACATGGTCAAAACCCGAGGTTCGTACCAAAACCCGATTACCCGCTCCCCACGAACCCAAATACATAATTTATTTTGAAATCGGACCTCAAATCAAGGTCCAAATTCCCAATTTTTGAAAAACCTAGTTTCTACCCAAAAAACCAAATTTCCCCCATGAAAATCATTGATTTTGAGTTGAAATCATGCGAAAAGATGTTAATGATTGAAGAAACGAGTTAAAATTGACATACAATCGAGTTTGGAAGAAGAGTTGTCTTTGAAAAAATCGCCCAAGAGTGTTTTGATTTTGAAAGAGTGTAAAAAATGGGAGATTTTTGGCTAAGTTACAAAATTGCAGGTTGCAGTGTAATGACCCAACCGGTCATTTTTGTAATTTACGCCCCAATCCCCCCATTAACTTCTTTCCCTAAGTTCATTTCTGCTATTTTAGTTTGCCATGGATCCGGGGGTTGGATTTGGATTCTGGAGGTTGTTGTAGCTCCATCATAACATTTTGGATGTGCGTGCAAAATTTTAGGTCATTCGGGTGAGGTTTGGTTAGGTTTTTGATCGAAACGTGTTTGGTTGAAATTTGAAGTTTCTAGGCTTGAATCTTGGCTTAAATCGTGTTTTCGGCGTTGTTTTGGGTGATTTAAGGATTGGTACAAGGTTGAATGATGTTATGGGATATGTTGGTAGGTTTGGTTGAGGTCCGGGGGGCCTCGGGTGTGTTTCGGATGCTCAACGGATCAATTTGAAGTTGGAAATTATTGCAGAAAAATTGCAGGTCAGATCCCTTCTACACGTTCGCGTAGAACCATCGCGTTCGCGTAGTGTTCCCTTCCCCCTTCATCATGTTCGTGGAAACTCCACCGTGTTTGCGTAGTGTAACCTGGAGGGGTGTCCATTTTCCTTATTCGCGTTCGTGTTCTGGGCCACGCATTCGGGAAGCGCTGTCCTTTCTTCTAGTGCGTTCGCGTCACCATCCCACGCCTTCGCGAAGCCTTGTTTCCCCCACCCTTCGAGTTCGCGAATAGCTTTATGCGTTCACGATAAGTAACTAGACCCCCTTCATTTTTTTTCTCCGTGAACGTGATAGTCCTTATGCGTTCGCGATGACCAAATAATAGGGCAGACAGAATAAATTAACCATTTCGAGGGTTTCACCATTTTTATAACATTTTGACTTCTAAAGCTCGGTATTTGGCGATTTTTGAAGGGATTTCTACCTGGGCAACTTGGGTAAGTAATTCCACTCGATTTAGACCATATTCGATGAATCTCCTATTAATTTTACCCTTTAATTTCGTGTTTTTGAATGGAAAGTGGATAAAACTTCTTAGACCTAGTTATAGGGTTTTGAGGGGGCATTTGATCTCCGTTTTGGGAGATTTTTATATGGTTAGACACGTGAGAGTACGAGGGTTCTAAAAATGTGAAAATTATTCGATTATGAGACGTTGGCTGGAGGGACATTTTGTTTATTTTACCTATTTTCGCGCCCTAGCTTTAATTTTAATAGTGGAATCGGTTGTTTGCAATATTATTTATGATTTTTAATTTAATTGAATAGATTTGGGCCATTTGGAGTTAGATACTCGTGGCAAGGGCATCATTCTCTAGTTGATTTTGCATCTGTTCGAGGTAAGTGGTTTGTCTAACCTTGTGTGGGGGACCTTTCCCCTTAGGAATTTTTATTTGGTATTTGAAGTGCCTTGTACGTGAAGTGACGAGTGCGTACTTGAGCAGATCGATGAAAATCTGATTTTTACTTAAGTCGTTGATATTTAGCTTCCTTCCTTACTTGCCTTATCCTAATCGAAGATCTTACTTGTGCTAGACTAGGAAAACATGTTTTAGATTACTTAATTGCCTAATTGCTTAAGTTGTTTTAACTGTAATACGTGAAGCATGCTAGGCTAGTTTAATCTGTTGCTCTTCCTTTCATACTTTATTCATTAGTTTATTTCTAGCTGTGATTGCGCATTTACATTGGGACTATGGATGTGGGATTCCGGTAGCTCCCCCCTTGTTTGTTTACTTTGGGACTACGGGTTCGATTCCCGGTAGATCCCCCTGCACTTTTACTTTGGGACTGCGAGTTAGATTCCTGATAGACCCCCCTGCACATTGATGACTGGACTGCGAGACGGTATCCCGAGAGATCCACTGGACAGTTAAGGGAAGGGCTACAAGATGGTATCCTGGGAGACCCTTATGGTATCGACATTGAGCTGTATTTACTCTGTGTTTACTCCATATTTTGTAGTTGTTATTGTCTCGTTGACCTGCCTTATTTCACTACTGTATTTGTTATTTCCATCAGATTATCCTACTGTTAACTATTATTACTATTATATTTTGCCTTAGTAGGGCCCTGACCTTTCCTTGTCACTACCCAACCGAGGTTAGGCTTGGCACTTACTGAGTACCGCTGTGATATACTCATGCCTCTTCTGCACATGTTTTTCATGTGCAGATCAGGTACCTCTATGCAGGCGTATTACTCGTAGCTGCAGTAGTATTTTCGGAGACTTGAGGTATATCTGTCGTGTCCGCAGACCGAAGAGCCTCCCTCTCACTCTACCTTCTATTTAGCTAGATGATATTTCATTTTTCCTTGATATAGACATTTTTGGATGATTAGAGCAATATTATGTTTCATTCTTAGTCTGTGTTGCCCGTGGGTTTCCGGGTCTTTGGGATAGTTTCATAGTTCTAAAGTGTTAAAGTGTATGTGCCAGGCAGCAACTGTATACATTATTCATGTTATTTAGTTTTGATTATAAATTTCGCAAATGTTGTTACTCACGCAATGTATTAGGCTTACCTGGTCGTGAAGACTAGGTGCCATCATGACATGTTCACAATTGGTGAATTAGGGTCCTGACAAGTTGGTATCAGAGCTCTAGGTTCATAGGAGTCACGGGACATAGGCCGGTTTATTAGAGTCTCGCTGATCGATACAGAGATGTCCGTATTTATCTACGAGAGGCTATGTAACTGTTTAGGAAAATCTTCATTTCTGTTGAATTCCTTGTCGTGCAATATTTTGACACAAATTCTAAACTTTTGTCTTCTATTCTCTCACAAATGGTGAGGACACGTACTACACGAGAGGACCAGGCACCCGCGCCCCCTGCCGCCGCCGTCAGAGGCCGGGGCCGGGGTAGAGGTCGAGGACCTGCCCGAGGTGCACCCACAACATTCGCGCGTGCTGCCGCTGAGGTACCACCACCAGATCCAGTTGGAGCACACGCACTTGGTACACCTTCTATAGCTACTACTACTCCAGCTCTACAGGGGACCCTGGCTCAGTTCATGAGCATGTACACTACTTTGGCTCAGGCGGGGTTGCTTCTCCTCGCTGTAGCACATCTCAGGCTGGGGGAGGGGCCCAGACTCCCACAGCCCACACTCCTGAGCAGAGAGTGCCGATGGAGCAGTTTTCAGAGGTTATTCATGTACCGCATGCAACACCAGTACAACCCGGGGATAGATCAGCTGTCTCAGAGGACGAGCAACATAGGCTAGAGAGGTTCAAGAAATATGATCCTCCAGTGTTTAGTGGCCAAGATTCAGATGACGCCTTGGGATTCTTGGAGGAATGTCAATGCATCCTTCGTACTATGGGCATAGTGGAGTTCATTGGGGTTTCATTCACCGCCTTTCAGCTTCGGGGATCCGCCAATGATTGGTGGCATACTTATGAGTTGGATAGTCCAGTCGAGTCTACCTCACAGACTTGGAGCCAGTTCTCCGACATGTTTATGAGGGAGTTTGTTACCCAGAGTCTCAAGGATTCATGGCGCGCGGAGTCTGAGCGTTTGTGCCAGGGTGCTATGACAATGTCAGAGTATGCCATCTATTATACCCGGTTGGCCAGGCATGCACCGGCTTTGGTCGCCACAGATCGGGAGAGAGTGCGGAGGTTTATCGAGGGTCTTATTCTGCCCATCCGGTCCAGCATGGCTCGAGAGTTAGAGATAGATATTCCTTACCAGCAGGTAGTGAGCATTGCTAGGCGGATTGAGGGTATGATCGCAAAGGAGGGAGGGGAGAGGGAGGCCAAGATGTCTCGAGAATCGGGTCACTACTCTGGTGCCCGTACTTCATCAGTCGGTCGTTATGGTAGGGGTTATTCTGGTCTCCCTGTTCATTCAGCCTTGCCAGCAGCGGGTAGTACTCCAGCTCCACCAGCACCCCAGGAGCCTTATTATGTGCCCCCAGATTCTAGTGCGCCTCCTACGTGGGGTACCTCCAGAGGTCAGCCTAGCGGACCTAGCTCCAGTCAGTCACAGCCACCATGTCCTCCCAAAGCTTGCTTCAAGTGTGGAGATACGCGTCACATGGTTAGGGACTGCCCCAGACTTCGTAGGGGTACATCTTCACAGACTGCTCAGCCACAACGTGCCTCTCAGAGTTCTCAGGCTATGGTTCCAGCTCCCACTGCTACCCCACCTGCCCAGCCAACTAGAAGCGGAGGTCGAGGAGATAAAGGTCGCCCTCCTGAGAGGGGTCGGGTAAGATATTATTGCATTCCTACTCGCACCAAGGCGGTTGCCTCCGATTCTGTCATCAAAAGTATTATTCTCGTTTGTCACAGAGAGGCATCAGTTCTATTCGATCCCGGATCTACATATTCATATGTGTCCTCTTATTTTCCTTCGCATTTGGGTGTGCCTCGGGATTCTTTAAGTGCCCCAGTTTATGTTTCTACTCCTGTGGGAGATTCTCTTGTTGTGGACCGCGTGTACCGGTCGTGTTTAGTTACTATTTGTGGTTTTGAGACCCAGGCTGATCTATTGTTACTCGGTATGGTTGACTTTGATATTATTCTGGGCATGGACTGGTTGTCGCCCCATCATGCTATTCTTGATTGTCACGCCAACACCGTGACGTTGGCTATGCGAGGTGTTCCACGTATTGAGTGGAGTGGTGCCTTAGATCATACTCCCAGCCGGGTTATTTCTTTCCTTAAATCTCAACGTATGGTTGAGAAGGGGTGTGCTGCTTATTTACCTTATGTGAGAGATGTCAGTGTTGACACCCATTCTGTTGATTCAGTTCCAGTGGTACGGGATTTTCCTGATGTGTTTCCAACTGATCTTCTGGGCATGCCGCCCGATAGAGATATCAATTTTGGCATTGATCTGTTGCCGGGCACTTAGCCCATATCCATTCCCCCATATAGCATGGCTCCTCCCGAGTTGAAGGAGTTGAAGGATCTGTTGTACGATTTGTTGGGTAAGGGTTTCATTCGACTTAGTGTTTCACCATGTGGATCCCCTATTTTGGTTGTGAAGAAGAAGGACGGTTTTATGCGTATGTGCATTGATTATCGCCAGTTGAAAAAAGTTATAGTGAAGATCGATATCCTTTACCTCGTATTGATGATCTATTCGATCAGCTTCAGGGCGCACATGTGTTTTCCAAGATTGATTTGCGCTTAGGTTACCATCAGTAGAAGATTCGGGAGTCAGATATCTCGAAGACTGCCTTCAGGACTCTGTATGGTCATTACGAGTTCCTTGTTATGTCTTTAGGGCTGACTAATGCCCCGGCAGCTTTTATGCATTTGATGCACAGCGTATTCAGGTCATATCTTGATTCATTCGTGATTGTTTTTATAGATGATATTCTGGTATATTCCCGGAGTCGGGAGGATAATGAGCAGCACCTGAGGGTAGTGCTTTAAAGGGAGAAGAGATTGTATGCAAAGTTCTCCAAATGTGAGTTCTGGCTGAGTTCTGTGGCATTCCTAGGCCACGTGGTGTCGAGTGAGGGCATTCGAGTGGATCTGAGGAAGGTGGAGGTCGTGCAGGGTTGGCCTAGGCCCTCCGCAGCTATTGAGATCCGCAGTTTCCTTAGCTTGGCGGGTTATTACCGTCGCTTTGTGGAGGGGTTATCATCGGTCGTGGCCCCTATGACTAAATTAACCTAGAAGGATGCCTTATTTCAGTGGACAGAGGAGTGTGAGGCGAGCTTTCAAAAGCTCAAGACAACTTTGACTTCGGCCCCAATCTTGATGTTGCCTACCGGTTTGGTGTCCTATACAGTTTATTGTGACACCTCACGGGTTGGACTTGGAGCGGTATTGATGCAGGACGGTAGGGTGATTGCCTACGCATCCCGACAGTTGAAGGTGCATGAAAAGAACTACCCTGTCCACGATCTTGAGTTAGCTGCCATTGTTCACGCCTTGAAAATCTAGCGTCATTATTTGTATGGGGTGCCTTGTGAGATCTACACTGACCATCGGAGTTCGCAATTCTTGCTTAAGTAGAAGGACCTGAATATGCGTCAGAGGAGATGGTTAGAGTTGTTAAAGGATTATGATATTACTATTCTTTATCACCCGGGCAAGGCCAATGTGGTTGCCGATGCCTTGAGTCGCCGGGCGGAGTGTTTGGAAAGTTTGGCATATCTACCAGCCTCAGAGAGACCTATGGCGATGGATGTTCAGGCTTTAGCCAGGAAGTTCGTGAGA
>MU741474.1:58368-76349 GCA_026770625.1 Nicotiana glauca
AGTTTGATGACCCTCATTTGCTTGTCCTTCAGGACAGGGTTCAGCGTGGTGACGCCAGAGATGTTAGCATCGGGGATGATGGAGTAATGAGGATGCGGGGCTGGATTTGTGTGCACAATGTCGATAATCTTCAAGAGTTGATTCTGGCAGAGGCCCATAGTTTGCGGTATTCCATCCATCCGGGTGCCGCGAAGATGTATCAGGACTTGAGGCAGCACTACTGGTGGAGGCGGATGAAGAAGGATATAGTTGACTATGTGTCTAGATGCCTCAACTGCCAGCAGGTGAAGTTTGAGCACCAGCGTCCGGGCGGGTTGCTACAACAGATTGAGATCCCAGAGTGGAAGTCGGAGTGTATCACCATGGACTTCGTATCTGGACTCCCACGGACCGTGAGGAAGTTTGATTCTATTTGGGTCATTGTGGATCGGTTGACCAAGTCTGCCCATTTCATACCTGTATGTACCACTTATTCATCGGAGCGGTTGGCGAAGATTTATATCAGGGATATCGTCCGGTTGCATGGTATTCCAGTTTCTATCATTTCAGATAGAGGCACTCAGTTTACATCGCGGTTCTGGAGAGCCGTACAGCAGGATTTAAGCACTAGAGTGGAGTTGAGCACGACATTCCACCCCCAGACAGACGGACAATCCGAGCGCACTATTAAGATTTTGGAGGATAAGCTCCGTGCGTGCGTGATTGAGTTTGGAGGGTCATGGGACCATTTCCTGCCACTGGCGGAGTTTGCTTATAACAACAGCTATCTGTACAGCATTCAGGTGGCGCCGTATGAGGCCTTGTATGGTAGAAGATGTAGATCCCCGGTGGGTTGGTTTGAGCTGGGCGAGGCCAGGCTATTGGGTAGAGAGATGGTTCAGGATATAATGGAGAAGGTTAAAGTGATTCTGGACAGACTCCGTGCAGCCCAGTCCAGAGAGAAGAGTTACGCGGACAAGAAGGTTCGTGATGTGGCATATATGGTTGGCGAGCGGGTTCTGATTTAGGTCTCGCTTATGAAAGGCGTCATGAGGTTTGGAATGAAAGTGAAGCTGAGTCCGAGATTTATTGGGCCTTTTGAGATCTTGAGGTGAATTGGGGAGGTTGCTTATGAGCTTGCCTTACCTCCCAGCCTAGTTGGAGTTCATCCGATGTTTCATGTTTTGATGCTCCGTAGATATCACGGTGACCCGTCGCACGTACTGGATTTAAGTTCAGTCTAGATGGACAAGAATCTATCTTATGTTGAGGAGCCAGTGGCCATTCTGGATAGGCAGATCAGAAATTTGAGGTCAAAGGATATCGCTTCAGCGAAGGTCCAGTGGCGGGGTCAGCCGGTCGAGGAGGGGACTTGGGAGACCGAGCAGGATATGCACAGCCAATACCCTTATCTTTTTGCTGCTTCAGGTATGTTCTCTATGCTCGTTCGAGGATGAATGAAAGTTTAAGTGTAGAATGATGTAATGAGCCGACAAGTCATTTTTGGAATTTACACAGCAATCCCCCCATTAACTGCTTTCCCTAAGTTCATTTCTGCTATTTTGGTTTGCCAGGGCGTTCGATATTAGGATTCGGAGTGTTTTGGGACACTTAGTCCCTAAATGACAGCCTAAGAGTTGAAAAATGGTCCGTATTCGGAATAGTGTGAAGACGACCTCGGAATGGAAATCCGATTTTTCCATTAGCTCCTTTAGGTGATTTCGGGGTTGGGAACGTGTTCGGAATGTAATTTGGAGGTCCGTAGCTCATTTAGGCTTGAAATGCCGAAGTTTGAACTTTTGGAGTTTCCGGTTCGATAGTGAGTTTTTGATCCGGGGGTCGGATTTGGATTCCGGAAATTGCTGTAGCTCCATCATGCCATTTCGGATGTGCGTGCCAAATTTCAGGTCATTCGGGGGATTGATTAGGTTTTTGATCTAAAGGGTGTTTGGTTGAAATTTGAATTTTCTAGGCTTGAATCTTGGCTTAAATCGTGTTTCGGGCATTGTTTTGGGTGATTTAAGGATTGGTACAAGTTTGAATGATGTTATGGGATATGTCTGTAGGTTTGGTTGAGGTCCCGGGGGCCTCGGGTGTGTTTCAGATGCTCAATGGATCAATTTGAAGTTGGAAATTATTGCAGAAAAATTGCACGTCAGATCCCTTCTACGCGTTCGCGTAGAAACATCGCGTTCGCGTTGTGTTCCCTTCCCCCTTCATCGCGTTTGCGGCAACTCCACCGCGTTCGCGTAGTGTAACTGGAGGGGTGCCCATTTTCCTTATTCGCGTTCGCGTTTTGGGCCACGCGTTCGCGAAGCACTGTCCTTTCCTCCAGCGCGTTCGCGTCACCCTCCCACGCATTCGCGAAGCCTTGTTTCCCTTACCCTTCGCATTCGTGAACTGCTTTACGCGTTCGTGATGAGTATCTAGACCCACCTTCATTTTTCTTCTCCGCGAACGCGATAGTCCTTATTTCTTCGCGATGACCAAATAATAGGGCAGACAGATTAAATTAACCATTTTGAGGGTTTCACCATTTTTATAACATTTTGACTTCTAGAGCTCGGTTTTTGGCGATTTTTTAAGGGATTTCCACCTGGGCAACTTGGGTAAGTAATTCCCACTCGATTTAGACCATATTCCATGAATCTCCTATTAATCTTACCCTTTAATTTCGTGTTTTTGAATGGAAAGTGGGTAAAACTTCTTACACCTAGTTATGGGGTTTTGAGGGAGAATTTGACCTCCGATTTGGGTGATTTATATATGGTTAGACTCGTGAGAGTACGAGGGTTCTGAAAATGTGAAAATTATTCGATTCCGAGACGTTGGCTGGAGGGGAGTTTTGGTCATTTTACCTATTTTCACGCCCTAGCTTTAATTTTAATAGTGGAATCAGTTGTTGCAATATTATTTACGATTTGTAATTGAATTGAATAGATTAGGGCCATTTGGAGTCGGATACTCGTGGCAAGGGCATCGTTCCCTAGTTGATTTCGCACCGATTCGAGGTAAGTGGCTTGTCTAACCTTATGTGGGGGACCTTTCTCCTTAGGAATTGTTATTAGGTATTTGAAGTGCCTTGTACGTGGAGTGACGAGCGCGTACTTGAGCCGATCGATGAAAATCCGATTTTCACTTAAGTCGTTGATATTTAGCTTCCTTCCTTACTTGCCTTATCCTACTCAAAGATTTTACTTGTGCTAGACTAGGAAAGCATGTTTTAGCTGACTTAATTACCTAATTGCTTAAGTTGTTTTAACTGTACTACATGGAGCATTCTAGGCTAGTTCTATCTGTTGCTCTGCCTTTCGTACTTTATTCTTTGGTTTGTTTCTGGCTGTGATTGCGCAGTTACATTGGGACTACGGATGTGGAATTCTGGTAGGTCCCCCCTTTCTCTTTTTACTTTAGGACTACGGGTTCAATTCCCGGTAGATCCCCCTGCACTTTTGCTTTGGGATTGCGGGTTAGATTCCCGATAGATCCCTCTGCACATTGATGACTGGACTACAGGACGGTATCCCGGGAGATCATTTGGCATTGGAAAATGAGTTGGACTACGGGACGGTATCGCGGGAGATCCACTGGACAGTTGAGGGAAGGGCTACAGGACGGTATCCTGGGAGACCCTCATGGTATCATTGACATTGAGCTGTATTTACTCTATGTTTACTCCGTCTTTCGTAGTTTTTATTGTCTCGTTGACCTGCATAATTTCACTGTTGTATTTGTTATTTCCGTCAGATTATCCTCTTGTTAACTATTATTACTATTATATTTTGCCTCAGTAGGGCCCTGACCTTTCCTCGTCACTACCCAAACGAGGTTAGGCTTGGCACTTACTGAGTACCGCTATGGTGTACTCACGCCTCTTCTGCGCATGTTTTTCATGTGCAGATCCAGGCACCTCTACGCAGGCGCATTTATTACGCCGTTGACACTATTTAATCCAGTCCCTGTAGGAGCATTTTCGGAGACTTCAGGTATATCTGATGCGTCCGCAGACGGAAGAGTCTCCCTCTCACTCTACCTTCTAGTTAGCTATTAGATATGAGTTTTCAGAATAAAATTAAAACATGCGACTAAAAGCATATAACAATAGTCAAAATCAGGAAAGTGTTATCTAATGATATAATTACATACTTTTCTTCCACCGTTAATTCACTCATTTTTCAAAGAATTAGTATAAGTTGAAGTTGGCGAAGGATTAAACAAAAATAAAAGTTCTAAATCTTAAAAAACCAATTCTATAAGGAAAAAAAATCCCAAAAGAAGGTCTGCATGCATATTAAATTCAATTTTGAGCATAAGAAGCCATCATACAAATGAGTTCTTCTGACTCTTTCTCAAATTCAACTTTTATATATCACGATTCGTGAATTTCTCTTGGGTTAAAAAATATAAAATAAAAATCTCAAATAATTTCTTTCCATTCTTTTTCGTCGGATATGGTTTTAAACTTACCGAACGTGAAAAGAAAGCCAAAAAACGAAGAGAAAATGAAAGTACAAAGATCCCTTTTAGTACGCCGTTGAAACTATTTAAATCCAGTAGCTACAGGAGCATTTTCGGAGACTTCAGGTATATCTGCTGTGTCCGCAGACCGAAGAGTCTCCCTCTCACTCTACCTTCTAGTTAGCTAAATGATATTTTGTTTTTCCTTGATATAGACATTTCCGGATGATTAGAGCAGTATTATGTTTCATTCTTAGTCTGTGTCGCCCATAGGTTTCTGGGTCTTTGGGATAGTTTCATATTTCTATAGTGTTAAAGTGTATGTGTCAGGCGGCAACTGTATACATTATTCGTGTTATTTAGTTTTGATTATAAATTTCGCAAATGTTGTTACTTCCGCAATGTGTTAGGCTTACCTGGTGGTGAAGACTAGGTGCCGTCATGACATGTTTACAATGTGTGAACTAGGGTCGTGACATGCATATATGGGAATTGCGACCAGGGTTCGCAATTGCGAACCTAGACTCCTGCTAAGTTCGCATTTGCGACTGAAGTCTCGCATTTGCGACCAATGGGGATTCCAGGCAGTTGTCGCATTTGCGATGTTGCACTTGCGATAGTCACTTCGCATTTGTGAAGAAGGCAGCCCATGCCACATCTCACATTTGTGACACATTGCTCGCATTTGTGAGACAGGCTTTGCAAATGCGAAGCCTGCAGGCGTGTAGCATACTAGCAATTCCCTAAATTAAAATTTCACTCTGTGGCCCATCAAAAACTCACCCGAGGGATCCAAACCTAACATGTACACCAACCTAAAAACATCATACGGTCTCGTTCATGCATTCAAATCACTAAAAACATCAACAACTATGAATTTAGCATCAAAATCATGAAATTTATTAAGAACTTAAATTTTTTCCAATTTTCTCAAAAACGATCTGATTCACGTCGTTTCAAGTCTGTTTCTTACCAAATTTCACAAAGTTATCATAAATCACATATAATACCTGTATCGAGCATCGAAACCAAAATACGGGCATGATACAATCAAATTTTAATCATAATTCATTTCAAAATCTCATAAATAATTTCAGAAAATAATTTTCTTTAAAAATTAATTTCTTGGGCTTGGGACCTCGAAATTCAATGTCGGGCATACGCTCAAGTCCCATATTTTACTACGGACCCTCCGGACCCTCAAATCACGGGTCCGGATCCATTTACCCAAAATGTTGACCGAAGTCGACTTAATTCATTTTATAGTCAAAATTTATCATTTTTCATACCTTTTCACATATTGGCTTTCCGGCTATGCGCCCAGACTGTGCATGCAAATCGAGGTGAGATAGAAAGAGGTTTTTAATGCCTCGAAATGTAGAATTTACTTTTAAAACAAGTGATGACCTTTTAGATCATCACATTCTCCACTTCTAAAACAACTGTTCATCCTCGAACGGACAGAAGAAGGAAGTACCTGAGTCGGGGAAAAGATGGGGATAACGGCTCCGCATATCGAACTCGGACTCACATGTCGATGCGTCGGCAGGATGGCCTTTCCACTGAAGACGAACAGAAGAAAAACTCTTTGATCTCAACTGACGAACCTGCCGGTCTAGAATAGCTACCGACTCCTGCTCATAGGACAAGTCCTTGTCCAACTAGACAGTGCTGAAATCTAACACGTGGGATGGATCGCACGTGATACTTTCGAAGCATGGACATATGAAACACTAGATGCATGGATGATAAGCTCGGGGACAATGCAAGTCTTTAAGCCACCTCTCCCACTCGATCAAGAATCTCAAACGGGCTAATGAACCTAGGTCTAAGCTTGCAATTCTTCCCAAATCTCATCACGCCCTTCATAGGCGACACTCGAAGCAATACCCGCTCACCGACAATGAATGCCAAATCACGAACCTTGCGGTCGGCATAACACTTTTTCCTAGACTGTGCTGTACGAAGCCTATCCTGAATAGTCCTGACCTTGTCCATGGCATCCTGCACTAGATCCGTACTCAACAACCGAGCTTCTCTCATCTCAACCCATCCAGCCGACAACCGAAACTGCCAACCATACAAAGCCTTATAAGGAGCCATCTGGATACTCGGCTGGTAGCTACTGCTAAAGGAAAAAACTGATCCCACGAGCCTCCAAAGTCAATAACACCAGCTTGGAGCATATCCTCCAAAATCTGAATGGTCCGCTCGGACTGCCCATCCGTCCGAGGATGAAACACTGTGCTCAACTCAACCCGCATGCCCAACTCTCGCTGAACTGCTCTCCAGAAGTGCAAGGTAAACTACGTACCTTGATCCGAAATGATAGACACGGGCACACCATGATAACAAACAATCTCCCGGATATAGATCTCAGCTAACCTCTAGAAGAATATGAGACTTCCATAAGGATGAAATGTGCTGACTTGGTGAGTCTATCAAGAATAACCCACACTGCATCGAACTCCCTCTAAGTCCACGGGAGTCCAACACCAAAGTCCATAGCGACCCGCTCCCAGTTCCACTCAGGAATCTCAATCTTCTGGAACAAACCACTAGGCCTCTGATGATCGTACTTAACCTGCTGACAATTCAAACACCGACCCACATATAAAACAATATCCTTCTTCTTTCTCCCCCACCAATATTGTTGCTGCAAATCCTGATACATTTTCGCGTCGCCCGGATGAATAGAGTACCGGGAACTATGGGCCTCCTCTAAAATCAACTCTCGAATACCATCCACATTAGGCATACAAAATCGACCCTGCAACCTCAAAATTCCATTATCTCCTAAGGTGACTTGCTTGGCACCTCTGTGCTGCACCGTGTCCATAAGAACGCACAAATGAGGATCATCATACTGCCGATCTTGGATATGCTCCAATAATGAAGAACGAGCAACAGTGCAAGATAACACACGACTGGGCTCAGAAACATCCAACCTCACGAACTGATTGGCCAAAGCCTGAACATCCAAAGCAAGCGGTCTCTCACCGACCAGAATATAAGCAAGACTATCCATACTGGCTGACTTCCTGCTCAAAGCATCAGCCACCACATTGGCCTTTCCTGGATGATATAAGATGGTGATATCATAGTCTTTCAACAACTCCAACCACCTTCACTGCCTCAAATTTAACTCCTTTTGCTTGAACAAATATTACAGACTCTTGTGATCTGTGAACATCTTACATGCCACACCATACAGATAATACCTCCAAATCTTTAACGCATGAACGACGGTTGCAAACTCAAAATCATGAGCCGGATAGTTCTTCTCATGAATCTTTAACTGCTGCGAAGCATAGGCAATGATCTTGCCATCCTGCATCAACACCACACCAAGTCCAATATGAGATGCATCACAATAAACTGTATAAGGCCCTAAACATGTGGGCAAAACCAACATCGGTGTCGTAGTCAGAGCTGTCTTGAGCTTTTGAAAGCTAGCCTCACACTCGTCTCACAATCTGAACTGGGTCAACCTGGTCATCGGGGCTGCGATAGATGAAACCTCTCCACAAACCGACGATAGTAGCCTACCAATCCTAAGAAACTCCGAATCTCTATAGTAGATGCTGGTCTAGGCCAGTTCTTGACTGCCTCAATCTTTTTCGGATCAACCTGAATGCCCTCTGTTGATACAACATGACCCAGGAATGCAACTGAACTGAACTAGAACTCACACTTCGAAAACTTAGCATACAACTGATTATCCCTCAAGGTCTGAAGAAGCACTATAAGATGTTGCTCGTGATCCTCCCGGTTGCGGGAATATATCAAAATATCATCAATGAAGACTATCACGAACGAATCCAAATAAGGCCTGAACACCTAGTTTATCAAATCCATAAAAGCTACTGGGGCATTTGTCAACCCGAATGACATCATGAAGAACTCATAATGCCCGTACCGAGTACGGAATGCTATCTTAGGGACATCGGATGCCCTAATCCTCAACTAATGGTAGAAAAATCTCAAGTCAATCTTCCAAAATAGCTTGGCATGCTGAAGCTGATAAAACAAATCATCAATCCTCGACAATGGGTAATTATTCTTGATTGTATCCTTGTTCAACTGCCGGTGATCAATACACATTCTTATCAATCCGTCTTTATACTCAAAAAACAACACCGGCGCACCCCAAGGTGAAATACTCAGCATAGTGAAACCCTTATCAAGCAAGTCTTGCAATTGCTCCGTCAACTCTTTCAACTCAGGCAGGGCCATACGATCCAGTGTGATAGAAATGGGCTGAGTGCCCGGAGCCAAATCAACACAAAAGTAAATATCCCTGTCGGGTGGCATACCTGGCAGGTCTGAAAGGAATACCTCAGGGAACTCATGAATAATAGGCACAGAATCAATAGAAGGAACCTCATCACTTGAATCGAGAACATAGGCCAAATAGGCCAAACACCCCTTCTCAACCATACACCGAGCCTTCATATAAGAGATAACACTTCAGGTAGAATGACCAGGAGTCCCTATCCACTATAAATGAGGTAAACCCGGCAAGGCTAATGTCACAATCTTGGCATGACAGTCCAAAATAGTGTGATAAGGTGATAACTAGTCCATCCCCAATATGATATCGAAATCAACAATGTCCAGAAGACGCAAATCTACACGAGTCTCAAGACCCCAAATCACAACTATACAAGAATAATGGACTCAATCTACCACAATAGAATCACCCACCAGTGTAGACACATAAACAGAAGCACTCAAAGAATTACTAGGCATGACCAGATACGGTGCAAAATAAGATGACACATAGGAGTATATAGACCGTAGATCAAATAACACTGAAGCATCCCTACTACAAACCAGAACCATACCTATGATAACTGCATTCGAAGCCGAAGCCTCGGGCCTAGCTAGAAGAGCATAACATCGGGGCTGGGCCCCACCACCTTGAACTACATCTCTAGGACGGCCTGCTGCTGGCTGGCCTCCACCTCTAGCGGCCTGAGCTCCACCTATACCTCTAATACCTCTACCTCCACCTATAGCGGCCTGAGCTCCACCTCTAGCTGGCTGGGCTGGCTGTGGAACACTCGATGCCTGAACCATGGCACGGGAACCCTGATGCTAAGAGCTACTCGGTGCTCGAGGGAAAAGCCAAGAAATGTAACCCATATAACCACAAGTGTAACAAGCCCTCGGGTGCTAAGACTGCTGACCCTAACAACCTGAATGACCACCCCGAAAACTCTAAAGTGGCGGTGCACTGGTAGGAGCTGGTGGTGCACTATAGGAGTGCTGAATAGAATACTACATCTGAGGGCCACGACCACCCGAAGCACCGTGAGAAACCTGAAGTGCTGACTGAAAAAGCCTAGAAGGATGACCTCTACCATACAAATCCCTACCTCTAAACGAGGTACCACTGAATCGTCCTGAACAACGAGGCCTCTTGTCAAACCCCTGACCACCTCCCTGCGATAGAACCATCTCAACTCTTCGGGCCACATTGGCCGCCTTCTGGAAAGAAATCTCACTCCTAGTCTCCTTGGCCATCTGAAGTCGAATAGGCTAGATAAGTACCTCAATGAACCTCCTCACCCTCTCTCTCTCGGTAGGAAGTATGATAAGAGCATGACGAGCCAAGTCGATGAATCTGGTCTCATACTGGGTAACGATCATAGAACCCTACTGGAGACGCTCAAACTGCCTCCGATAGGCCTCTCTCTGAGTGATGGGGAGAG
The DNA here is from genome assembly GCA_026770625.1 of Nicotiana glauca. NCBI lineage: Eukaryota > Viridiplantae > Streptophyta > Magnoliopsida > Solanales > Solanaceae > Nicotiana > Nicotiana glauca. The sequence goes on from MU741474.1 coordinate 68,523, forward strand.
ACTTATCCAGAAATAGCTGAGTAAAACTGCTCCCAAGTCAAAGTTGGTGATCTGGTTGGTCTAGCCAAACAATAATCTCTCTACCAAGTCTTGGCGGATCCAGACAAGCGAAAAGTAGAAAAATCGACCCCATTGGTCTCCACTATCCCCATGTTCCTGAGAACCTCAAGACAATTCTCTAGATAATCATGGGGATACTCAGAAGATGCACCACTGAAATTAGTAGTGAAGAGCTTGGTGAACCTATCCAACCTACACAAAGCATCAGCAGAGATAGCTGCTCTATCACTGGTCTGAGCTACCACACCCGGCTGAACTGCTCCAATTGGCTGAACTGCTGAAGTCTAAAACTGGGGAGCTACCTGCTCTGGAGTGTGAGTAGCAGGAGTCTGGGCTCATCCTCCAGCCTAAGAGACGATTGGTGCTACAAGAAGCAAGCATGCCCGGATGACACACTCCATAAGGCCCACTAGACGGACCAGAGCATCCTAGAGTATTGGGGTAGCAATAAACCCCTCTGGGACCTGAGCTGGGCCTAGTTGAACTATCGGGGCAGAACCTCATCATCAAAGTCAATCTAAGGCTCCGTCGCTGGTGCTGCTATTCTGAGCTAACTCTTCCCCTACCTCAGCCTCTAGCACGGCCTCGACCTCGCCTTCTGCCCCTCGTGGAAGCTACTGCTGGGGGCTCAGGCTGCTGGTTAGTGGATGAGGAAGCGCATGTTCTCGCAATCTACGAAAGAAAAGAGTCGAAATTCAATTAGCATTGAGACACCAAACCGCATGACAGAAAGGAATAAATATGAAGTTTTTCCTAATTCTGTAGCATCTGGGGATAAATGCAGATGTCTCTACACTGATCCCTGAAACTATACTAAGCTTGTATGTGAACTGTGAGACCCCTATAACCTAGATCTCTAATACCAACTTGTCACGACCTAGATTTTCCACCCTTGGGAGTTGTGATGGCGCCTACTAATGTGAGCTAGGCAAGACAATTCTTTGAGCAAATTACTTATTTTAGGCATTTTATGATTTTTAATAATCATAAAGCAATAACGTGTAAACAACAAAAATTATAATAAGTAGAAGAAATGCAGTAAATTATCTGATTATCTATCTTATACAACTGTTTGAACCTTAAGCACCTAGAACTGGTGTCACAGTACCACATACGATCTAAGAATAATACATACAAAGTCAGAAAATAAATGATACATTGTTTCTGAATTAAGGAAATGAAATAGGAATAAAGGGATAGATGGAGATTCCAGGGCCTGCGGACACCTATAGGTCTACATTGAATCTCCGCATGGACTAAAGGCAACACCCCAATCTACGGTCCAAAAGCTGCTCCAGGATCTGCACATAGTGCAGAGTGTATTATCAGCACAACTGACCCCATGTGCTGGTAAGTGCCTAGCCTAACCTCAGCAAAGCAGTGAGCTAGGACCATACTACCAAATAAACCTGTGCAATTCAACTATATACAGAGGAAAAGAATAACAGAAATAAACAATCAAGTATGGGAGGGGTAACATGCTGCGGGGGAGATGTCAATTCAGAATAGAAAGACAACAGGTAATTGAAAGAAATAAAATATCTCAGATATCAACAAGAACCATAAATCAATAAGTGCACAGCATCACCCTTCGTGCTTTTACTCTCGACCTCACCAAAGCAATCAAGTAATGAAAATGTGCACGGCATTACCCTTCGTGATTTTACTCTCGTCTTCACCATGTAATCAACATAATTGGCATGAAACAGTACATCGTGTGGCACGTCATCACCCTTCATACTTTACACTCTTTCCTTACAAATTATACACGCCATCACCCTTCGTGCTTTATAGCTCTCTTACCAAAACAATACACGGCATCACCCTTTGTGCTTTAACACTCTTCCTCACCCACACAACAATCACAAACAATAGGGTAAGGAAATAAATTAAATTACAATAAGAGTCCCGACAAGGGAACAATGGTTCAACAATTAAGTCCCGGAAAGGGAATAACATCAATAACATCCACATCCCTTCAAGAGAGATAACAACAAAAGCAACAATATCCTGGAAAGGGAGACAATATAGTGATTCTTTTCTCTTTTTCACTTTTACTTCTCAACTAACTTTTCAACTTGAGCCAATGCTCAAAAATGGTTCAATTTACCTCTTACACTTTCACATTTCATTATACGACTTGAGCCTACGCTCCTCAATATTCAAATGCCACAATTACATTCACAAACTTTGCCCGATAATAGAAATCATCACTAAAGCATGAACAATACAACAAAGTCATAATAATCACAATATAAGACTCACGAGCATGCTTGACACCAACGTATAGATACTCGTAACCATGCCTATATGTCGTACTCAACAGATACCACATAGCAAATAAGACTCGACTCCTAATTCCTCAAGCTAAGGTTAGACCAAACACTTACCTCGATGCCACGAACACAATTCACGTCTCAACTATTACTTTACCTCTTGATTCCACCACCAATTCGCTCGTATCTAGCCACACGTTACTTAATTACATCAATAAATTCTAAATGAATCAATTCCAATGCATGAAAATAAGTTTTCCAAAGTTTTACCTGAAAGGTCAAAAATTGCCCTAGGCCCACATGGTCAAAACTCGAAGTTCGAACCAAAACCCGATTTTCTGTTCGCCCGCGATCCCAAATATATAATTTATTTTGAAATTGGACCTCAAATCGAGGTCCAAATCCCCAATTTTTGAAAAACCTAGGTTCTACACAAAACACCTAATTTCTCCCATGAAAATCATTGATTTTGAGTTGAAATCATGGGAAAAGATGTTAATGATTGAAGAAACCGAGTTAAAACTGACTTACAATCAATATGGGAGAAGAGTTGTCTTCACAAAATCGCCCAAGAGTGTTTTGGTTTTGAAAGAGTGTGAAAAATGGGAGATTGTCGGCTAAGTTATAAAATTGCAAGTTGCAGATATGGGAAATGCGACCATGGTTTGCACTCCTGCTAAGTTCGCATTTGCGAAGTGCCATTTGCGATTGAAGCCTCGCATTTCCTACCAAGGGGGATTCCAGGCAGTTGTTGCATTTGCGATACAAGTATCGCATTTGCGATGTCGCGTTTGCGACAGTCACTTCACATTTGTGAAGAAGGTAGCCCAGGCCACATCTCGCATTTTTGACACATTGCTCGCATTTGCGAGACTGGCTTCACAAAGCCTGTAGCATACCAGCAATTCACTAAGTTAAAATTTCACTCCGTGGCCTATCCAAAACTCACCCGAACCCTCGGGGCTCCAAACCAAACATGCACACCAACCTAAAAACATCATACAGACTCCCTCATACGTTCAAATCACTAAAATAACATCAACAACTATGAATTTAGCATCAAAATCATGAAATTTTCTTAAGAACTTCAAATTTTTCCAATTTTCTTAAAAACAAGCCGATTCACGTCGTTTCAAGTCTGTTTCTTACCAAATTTCACAGACTTATCGTAAATCATATATAAAATCTATATCGGGCACCGAAACCAAAATATGGTCCCAATACCATCAAGTTTTAAAAACAATTCATTCCCAAATATCATAAATAATTTTAGAAATAATTTTCTTTAAAAATTCATTTCTCGGGCATGGGACCTCGTAATTTGATTCCGGGCATACGCCCAAGTCCTTGTTGATACCTGAGATATTTTATTTCTTCCAATTACCTATTGTATTTCTATTCTAAATTGATATCTCCCCCACAACATGTTACCCCTCCCATACTTGACTATTTATTTCTATAGTTGAATTGCATAGGTGTATTTGGTAGTCTGGTCCTAGCCTCGTCACTACTTCATCGAGGTTAAGCTAGGCACTTACCAGCACATGGGGTCGGTTGTGCTGATACTACACTTTGTACTATGTGTAGATCCCAGAGCAGCTCTTAGACCGTAGTAGGAGGCTACCTTCAGTCCATGCGGAGATCCAAGGTAGACCTGCATGCGTCCATAGGCCCTAGAGTCTCCCTCTATCCCTATTTCCTGTTTCGTTTTCCTTTTATTCAGAAACAATGTATTGTTATTTCTTCAGACTTTGTATGTAGTAAATCTTAGACCATCTGTGACACCGTGACACCAGGTTTTGGGTGATTAAGGCTAGAGTAATTGTAATAGACATAGATTTCAGATATTTTATTGATGTCTTCAGCCTTAATTTAAAGCTTCGCTGTTTATACATTATCACCTTATATTTGTTAAAAAGAAATAATTGGGCAATCAAGTAGTTAAAGGATTGGCTTGCCAAGCTCACATTAGTAGGCACCATCACGACTCCCGAGGGTGGAAAATCCAGATCATGACACATATCAACCGCGATCTGCAATAAGGTCATAAGTGCTCGTCGATTTTGTCACCGACTTCAGTGCAGAAATACTGCTCGAAGTCGAGAAAGAAGGGCTCTGCACTTCTTCTGGATGACTCGACCTCTGGGTTCTCTACACTGACGGAGCTTCTAACACTCAGGATTTGGACTGGTACTTGTACTTGAAGTCCCGACCAGTGAAGTAATTCGCCAATCCATACGGTGTCCCTAAATGACTAATAATGAGGCCAAGTATGAAGCTGTAATTGCAGGACTGAAATTAGCCCTCAAGTATGGTGCATAGCGAGTCAGCGAGTCATCCTTCACTGCGAATCTCAACTCGTCGTAAATCAAGTTACTAAGACTTTCCAAGTCAAGGAGCAGAGACTACAGAAATACCATACAACAATTCACAAATTACTACCTGTGAGCACGTGATTTTTGCCCCAAACAATTAATTCCAAAATAAAAAAAATAAAAAAAATAATTTTTGATTGCAATTAGTTTGATTAGTGTGTAGAAATACCAGTGTATGTTTCAATTGTTAAAAAATAAAATTTAAAATGAAATACAAAAGGAAATTAATTGGAAAATGACACAAAAAAATAAGGTAATTATACGAAAAATTGGAAAATTAAGGAAAATATACGAAAAATTGGAAAATCAAAGGAAATACAAATACACAAGGAAAATAGGTCAAAAATACAAAGGAAAATACAGAAAATTAAATAAATAAAATTTAAAAATAACAAAAATACAATTTGAAATACCAAAATTGGGCCAAATACACGGAATATCAGCCCAATTGATACATTATACGGATCAGGCCCAAAGGAAACAAACCAACTTGTATATACAAAAACCAAACGACGCCGTATAAACTCAACAAATCTAGGCCGTTGATGATTTGAATCGAATGGACCAGATAAGGCAGTGGCCTTGTAAATAAAACGACGTCGTGTAAGGAAATAATCACAGCCGTCCATTTAATTGATCAAACGAATGAAATTAGTGTTACAAAAAGAACCAAACGACGTCGTTAAAGGAAATAATCACAACCGTCCAGGAAGCTAATCTAACGGACAGAAATAAGGATTCATTTAAACCAAACGTCGTCGTTTTAAGGCCAAAGAGATCCTGGCCATTCGTTAAACTAATCCAACGGTTGAGAGACATCATTACACGTTTAATATATCGATATACCACCGATACATATCATTATACACACACACTCCTCATAAGCAAAAACCCTAGCCGCCTTATATCTCCCTTCTTCTCTCTGGCTGAGACCACTGAAACCCTACTGGTGGTCTACTTCTGGTCATCTTCTTCGGCCAGCCTCCACACCCCTGAACCTATTCGTCTTCCTCTTTCACCCCATCACCTTATCTCAAGCCAAAAACCTCTCATTCTGCTCGAATCTTGAAAAATAGGTCGTCGGAACCCTAGCCGGCGACCACCAAACTATGAACCAGCCCTCACTCTTAACACCCTAGAACCGCCTTAAACTCCTCTTTGACCCTACCTAAGTCTCATCCTTCGAATCTAACTCAAACCCTTCGAATATTAAAAATGTCTCGCCAGAACCCTACTCCGGCGAGTACCCAAAACCAACAACCTTCAAAAACCACACCCATGGTCTCTCAGACTTCCACGAGTCTATTTTGAAGACCTAGAAATCTAAGAGACTCCAAGTCTCTGAAGCGCTGGAAAATCAAGAAAAGAAGAAGAAAAATGAAGAAAAATGAAGAAAGAAGAGAACAAGGAAAGAAAATAGAAAAGAACGAAAAAGAAAGAAAACATGAAAAAAGCTAAGTCCCCAAACCTTAATGAAATCTGCTTCTCAAACTTCTACCCCTTATTTTATTTTTTGTTAATGGTTGAATCTTTCTGTTCTTACATGAAGCCTGCCTTGTTCAGTGTTTTGTGTGCTTAACTGTTAAATCTGGATATGTTGCATGTTTAAAAACCCCTGTATATGTTAAAATTGATTAAATGCCCTGAACCCACCTCTGTGCTATACTTTGCTCTTCTGTATTGTGAAGAACCTGAGCTTATTACATGTGTATGCCTGAAATGAGCTAAGTATCATTAGTTCTAAACATAAGCTACTTGTTAAAACGCATGCTATTAGCTGTTTAATTTTCTGGAATAATAGACCCTGTTTCGACTATGGATTTTTGATATTGGAATTCAACCATTATCAATTTGTCTCTCTGAGTTCTAATTAATTTTAAATTTAGTCGTAATTAGGGCTATTTGTGCAAGACCACATAAAAACTGGTTACATTTGCAATGTGATTAATATATTTGTTTCTTCTGAACTTCTGAGTGCTTATGCACATTTAGGTTATATGTGTAAAATGTCTTTTGTGGTTATATTTGCAACACACTGTGAGTCTTTGACTTTATAAAGTCTATTGGTGGCTATCTTTGTAAGACTGGTTAATCCTGAAAAGGTTAATTAGTTTGAAATTGACTAAGAATTAAAACGAGTCTCAGGGGGTTAAATTTTTAATATGTTAATTACCCAACTCTCAGCAGACCTAATGATAGGTCGGGTAAATATGATTGAGTTTAAGGGGTAAAAGGGGAAGGTGAATTGGTATTCCTGTAGATTACATAGAAGTAGTGAGGGCATAAATGACTTTAATGCCTGGTTTTAATGAAAATACATGAACAATAAGGGGTATATTAGGCATAGTTAAAAGGCAAATGAGTAATAAACCTTAGCAAGTGAGGGCAACTAAGTTAAATCCACCCAATAGAACAATAAGGAATAGCCTAGAACATTCTAGCAGGGGTTCAAGTGCATTTCCATTAGAATTCTGCTATACTTAATTGATCTAATTGAAAAAGAGCTGGGGTGGGAAATATGAATAACTAATTCAAAACTCCCTCCAAAATTTATTCTATAAATAGGCTGTTTCAAGCCTGAAAAAGGGTCGAACCTAGTCGAACCTAGTGGAACCTGAAGGGAATCAGGAGAGAAAAAGAAGGGGTTCGAATTTTTCAGAAAATTTAAGAGGGTTCCAAATTTTAGATAATTAAGGATTTAATTTCTCTGATATACATTTAGAGTCTAAAATCACTTAAAAGGGTTCTGAGATTTCAGAACTCTACTGGTCTTCTACTTAGCATACAATTCGAGTACTATTTCTGGAATCTTTGCTGGTTGTTCCTCTGTCGTGTTTACTTCAACTTAGCTTGGATTTCTATTTGTTCGAGTTATTTGCTGGTTGCCTGCTGAGTTGTTGAAATTTGCTGTGTTAATTGCTCATGTTCGCTGTTGCTATATCGTTGTCGCTTTTGCCGATTTTCCTTCTTCTCCAACTCTAGACTCATCAATTTGTTACTTGAACCAGGTACAATACTATGTCCTGAAGTTGTAATTGAGCTGCTGATTGAAGAAATAGAAATGTTAATCACTTTCTAGTTATTCATTGTGTAATTTTTAGTGCCTAGATCTCTGT
>MU741483.1:34596-45987 GCA_026770625.1 Nicotiana glauca
TATATATATATATATATATATATATATATATATATATATATATATATATATATATATATATATGCTTCAAAATCAATTACTAAGTAGGATAACATGAAAATATTCAAAGAATAATACAAGTTAACATATAACTTGCAAAAAACAATTTAAATAGAACGATATTTATTAAAGAGGTGTGAATTTATTCATGCAAGTACACAAAAATGACAAAGTTTACAACATACATTTCCTCAATACTTTTTAAATGTAAAAATACAAATCGAGTTGATCACAACAAGATATTGACTAATCTTTGAACTGGTAACTTTGACGGATTGAATTTCGTTACTCGACTGCAACTAAAACCCGAAGGAAACGGGGTTCATGCCACAAAATCTCATGGTTATTTTGGGGCTAATTTTAAGGTGTTTAAAGAGCTAATTTTTGGTTACTTTCTGGTCTTAAACAAGCACTACAAAAAAACAGTTTATTTGCAACGGTTTTATCACGGGGTTATTATTAACCTTCACAAATTATATCTAATTAGGGGGGTCTTATTAACCTCCGCACTAAAATTCAATTTGCGGCGTTTGAAAACCTCCGCTAGACTTAAATTAAAATTTTGGTGGTGCAAATCTAAAAACAATTACTGTCAAGCAATCAAATGCACCGTTTTAATAAACAATAGGCTATTAAATGACTATTTCTCAAAGTACACACATTCCTGAACGAAATATTAATTCTACGATAATCTTCGTGTTTCTCAAATGTCCTTTTCCGCTCTTTCTTTTTACTTTTCTAGCACACACATGAGAATATGTAAACACCGCTAGCCAGAAATTTCCGCAACATAGAAATCTCCGCTCTTCACTCTAATTATTTTGGGTTAGCTTTCCAGATTCTTTCTCTTCCTGAAATGGCAAGTTCTCTTTCTCTTTTTATTCTCCCATTGTCTTTCACTCTAACGATTTAGGGTTCACTATAAGTTGAGATTTAATGTGATATCCGATTTTAATTCCTCTAAGTTTGATATTTGTGCGATTTTAATGTGAATTTCAGAAATTACAACTCGAATTGAAGCGTGTTGGTCGCCGAATCTCCTGGCAAAAGGTACAACTCGAATTGGAGCTCTCTGCTTTTCATGTGGTTATTTTTCTTATGACCAATTAGATATGCTTCTCTATAATCTATATTCTAGCCCTTCGATTTTAGTGCATCATTTGTTGCTGCTTGTTTACTTCACACTTGCCTTGTATAAAAATGTCACGATTAATTACCTTATTCTGACTCTAATTTGTGAGCTGCATTCTGTGTTTTTACATCTACGTAAAGTGCGGCGAATGACTGGTTTTCGTGATTCGAGAAGTAATTTTGTGACTCTTATGATGTCTGGCATAGAAGATTTGGACATCCCTCCGTTGATGTAGTTCATCATTCTCTAAAAGATTGTAATGTTTCCTTTTCAAAGTTTAGAGTATTTGAATCATGTACTGCTTGTCGTATGGGAAAAATGTACAAGTTACCTTTCAAAAGTTCTGATATTGTTTATACTGAGCCACTTGAACTTATTGAGGATGATCTTTGGGGCCCTGCCCTTGTTCATTCATCTGGTTTTTCTTACTACATCTCATTTGTTGATGCCTATATACGGTTCACCTGGATTACATTTCTCACTCACAAATCTGATACACCTCAAGCATACATATCCTGATTGACAATTGCGCCAAGAATGAATTGCAATCATTCGTAGATTGTTTCGCTAGTTATCATCAGATCTGGATGGATGAAGAAGATGCTGAGAAAACGTCTTTCATTACGCTGTGGGGAATGTACTGCTACAAGATGATGTCGTTTGGGTTAAAGAATGCAGGGGCTACCTACATGAGGGCCATGACTATCATTTTCCATGATATGATACACAAGGAGATCGAAGTATATGTGGATGATGTTATCATCAAGTCCAAGAAAGCCATTGATCACATGGAAGATCTGAGGAAGTTTTTCAATAGACTGAGAAAGTACAACCTAAAACTAAATCCCGCGAAGTATGCATTTGGGGTTCCCGCCGGAAAATTGCTCGGGTTTATTTTGAGTCATCTGGGAATAGATCTGGACCCATCGAAGATCAAGGCCATTCAAGAATTGCCACCGCCAAGGAACAAGAACGACGTAATGAGTTTCTTGGGGAGACTTAACTACATCAGCCGGTTTATAGCATAATCTACAGTTATCTATGAGCCGATCTTCAAGATGTTGAAGAAGGACGCCGCCACCAAATGGACCGATGAATGCCAGAAAGCTTTTGACAGAATCAAGGAATACTTATCAACACCACAAGTCTTAGTCCCGCCTGAGCCACGTAGACCTTTGCTACTCTACATCGTAGTGTTAGATGGTGCCTTCGGTTGTGTCCTAGGGCAGGATGATGAAACATGAAAGAAAGAACATGCCATTTACTATCTCAGCAAGAAGTTCACTCCGTACGAGGCCCGGTATTCTCTGTTAGAACGCACCTGTTGTGCTCTAACTTGGGTGGCCCAGAAGCTGAGGCACTACTTCTGTGCCTACACTACATATCTCATATCAAGGATGGATCTTTTAAAGTACATCTTTCAAAAGCCCATGCCCACTATCAAGATAGCCAAGTGGCAAATTCTGTTGAGTGAATTCGACATTGTCTACATAACTCAAAAAGAAATCAAAGGACAAGCATTGATAGATCACCTTGCTGAAAACCCTGTGGACGGAGAATACGAACCGCTGAAAACGTATTTTCCAGATGAAAAGGTATCATTCATAGGAGAAGATATTGCAAAATCCTATGACGGATGGAGAATGTTTTTCGACGGAGCAGCAAATTTCAAAGGAGTCGGCATAGGAGCGATCCTAGCACTACTAGAAAAATACAAATTTCCCAGTGAAATTTTCCACAGATATATTATCGGTGGCAGTTCCCACTAAAATGTAAAAAAATCCAGTGAAAAATGAAAAAAAAAAAAATTTACCATTTTTTTTAAAAACGTTCCCACAGACTATAGGTGGGAACTAGGTAGCGTAAAAAAGCGGGTAATTTATTTCCCACGAATCCGTGGAAATTTTATTAAAAATAAAATTATTAAAATCTGCCCACGGTGGGAATATAAGATACAATATTATTTTAATATTCCCACTGATTTAGAGGGAAGCTTGAAATTTTGAATTTTTACAGCTACCCCAAAGACCCGCGAGCATAAAAATTATTTCACCAAAAAACCCATAACTTTACCCGGTGAATCAGTGGGAATGTATTTTTTATTACATTAGGTATACCTCTTGTTTTCCTTCTCTCTTTCACTGTGTGTTTTCTCTCTTTTTCTCTCATTTCTCTAGATATCTTCGCCGCACCTTTCCCCCATTTTCATAAAATCAGAGCTTTCACTTGCAAATTTGGTAAGGCCTTCTCCCCCCCCCCCACCACCCCCTTCTTTCTCCCTTTTCTGATTTTACCCTAAATGCCTAAAAACTTAGGGTTCTTCCACGAAAATCTATCTTTTGTGTGTGTGTTTGTGTGTGTAGTTGGGGTGTGATGTAGTTGCTGTAAAGATAATCGAAGAAATCAAAGTGCGGATAAATTTTATTGCAAATATATGTAGTTTCTATTAAGGCAGAATAGAGAATGGTCACATGATGGAATCGATAGAAAACAGTAACCCATAACTAGATCCGGTCGATTTTATAAATTTTCACTGTCGATCATGTCTGATGTCACTTCATTTATGTCCGTTTCTTTCCCCAATATTATAAAAATTTTGATATTATAAATAGTTTAATAAATAGTTTAACTACCACTAGTATTTAATTTGTAAAATGCCCAACAAGTGGTGTGGCTTCGTTGATTATGCGAGGAGGAATTAAGAGTAACGGGTAAGAAGTAAAAATTTTATCTCTTTTGATTGTTGCCCTTATCATTACTTTTATTCATTAAAATTCCTAAAATGAGATTTTGTATTTTTTTTCAATTATACTTAAGAGTATGATTAACTTCATTAACCAACCAAGGAGAAACTCCAACTAAAATGATAAAGTAATATGATTAATCGATAACCAAACAGTCATGACTGGTTTAGTTGTAGTAATGTGCAGTAGATAAGTAAATTATATATTTTATATCATTGCACAAGTAAAAAATTAAGGTAACTATCTAGGGTTTTGTAATGATGGATGATCTTTCCGCCCTTAATTAAAGGTCTCTGACGAGAATTATTACGAGAAAACAGTAACCCATGACGAGAATTTCATAAATAAGTAGCTTTGGCTTATTATATTTTTTTTACCAGCATAATTTTAAGTATAATTATCATCTCTTTTGATCCTTTTGAAAATTGGACCAGGAAGTGAAGATACAAAAGTGTGAAAGAAGACAAAATCAAGTTATAAGTCTTGAGGTAACTTATATCTATCCTCCAAGTTTAAATTTATTTATGGATGATATCCAATGTGTTAAAATATTGGTTTGACTTTTTAAACTGATTTCAAGAACTTAATAGGAGCATTTCTATGAAAAAGTACTATTCATTCATAGTAACTTGATCTAGAACCATAGCATTTTCTTGACTTATAAAAAGACGAATAAAAGTTAGTTCTTTAAGGTATACTATTCATAACTAATTGTAAACTAAGTGAGTTCTTTAAGGTATACTATTCAAGATTAATTGTAAACTAACTTGAAACAAATAAATTGTTATAAGTCTATTCATTTATTTGTGTGTATTTGTGTACTAGATAGAACGTGAACATCGTAGATGGATGTACGATAGGAAACATCCTAATCGTTGTGGATTAAAGGAAGAATTTGTTGAAGGTGTTAAAGGATTTATTGCTCATGCATAAACACTTTCTTGAATTTCGTAACGAAGGAACAATTAGGTGTCCTTGTGCGAAATGCAAGTGTACAAAGTTGTTGCAACCGGAAAATGTTAAAGTTCATCTTTATAGCAAGGGGTTTAGGGAAAATTATTATGTTTGGACTGTTCATGGAGAGAACTATTGTAGTATTGGTGATGTTCATTTTCAAAATCTAGTTAGTGGTGAGAGAAGTACACAAATGGAGAATAATGTTGAAAATTCTCAATTACATGAAATGGTGTCAACCCTTTTTGGTTTTTACTCAGGGGTTCAATCCTAACAAAATGTTGTTGAGCTTCCCAATGATGAGGCAAAGCGCTTTTTTGAATCATTAGAGTCGGCTAGTTGTCCACTCTATGCTCGACATGTAATACACCCACAGCCCAGTTCATTTAACCATTTGATTTGTGCATATATCTCGTAGTTAGATAGGTTGGCTAAGATCATATTTTTAGGTTCTTACTTAATTCTTAGTTCCTTGGGTCTGGACATGTGAATCTATATTGAGATTTTCTACCTATCAATTGTCATTAGACTCATAACTCCTCATGTGCGTATGTAACTATGTGGGAACTAAGATAGTGAGTTGATTATGTTATAGGACATTTGTTATTGTCTGACTGTTTCATGTGCGTATGTTACTATGTGGGAACTAAGATATTCTCCTATTGATCGAGACACAATAGTCTTCCAACTATAGAAAGAAAGAGCACTTGGCGCTGTGGGAACAATATTACCTACTGATTAAAAGAGAAAGAATGACTAGTATAAAATAGATAAATGTGGAGAATAATGCAAAGTTTGTGTCATTTATTAGATGGCGAGAATAATTATGAAGCACAAACAAATATGGAAGAAACTTCTTATTTTGGACAAGTAAAAGAATTGGATAATATTAGTTTCATCTTCTTGCTGAGGAAAACCAATTAATTCTTGAATGACACAATAAATAATCCAAGCATTTTAAGCACAGATGAGGTAAACTACTAGTGTTTAGGAAAATTGTTACTATCTGATCTTTGGATTTACTCCTTTTGATATCTTTTAAATGAAAATATTTCCTACCGGTTGTATTTTGCATGCATTGTTGACCACACAAAATAGGGAAGTTGATGGCGTACCCGAACTGCTGTTTTGTATGTGGAGAATAAAGAGGATCCTGTGAAGCACTTGAAACTACTGTTTTGTATGTTCATATCTCTATCCTGTTTTCTTCAAGTGTCACGTCTTGCATGCATGGTTGAGGACAATTATCAGGTTGTCAAGCACTTGAAACTACTGTTGTTGTTGTTGTAACTAATTACACGGTTAACTAATCTTTTTGAAATTTTATGGACATAACACTTTAATTTTGCTTTTTTCATGTTTTATTTAACAGGAAAAGTCTTTAAAAAGATCAACTACTCAAGATGAGGTATTTGAGCATACACATAAAGAATCTAAAGGATCAAATAAAGACAACTTGAATCGAGCCACAAGACGAGACAACTTATGTATGATTTCAAGTTACTTTTTAATACTTTTCGTTAATTAAATTTATTCATATAATAGTTGTAACTTTTTTGCAAAATACTTTCAAACAATCCTTGGAGGATTTCATTCAAATCAACCAACTGATGATCAAGGAAAGCCAATCCAACCATCCCAGGAGAATTATATGGACTTGTGGATTAAGGCGGCTGGTGACGTACATAAGGGAAGAGTTTAAGGCCTTGGATTAGAGTTTAGTTCTAGTAGTTGGTCTTTTGGATATGGTGGCTCTTCTTCCTCAAGGTCCTCGATTAATCAGGATGAGTTTGAGCTATAGAAGAATAGCAGAGATCACTGAGTTGTATGTACAGGAAAGGGTTGCACGGGAGGAGACAAAGCGAAGGGAGGAAAAAGATATGCGGATGGAGGAAGAGGAGAGGTCGAGGGAGGAAGAAATGAGGTGAAAGGATACTGCATTTACATGTGTCATTGGTGACGTTGAAAGCGTCAAGGCCCAGCTAAACTACATCTTAGCATCTGGTGCATATCTTCTACCACATTATCCATCACGTTCTAACAAGATTAAGGAGTAGTTTCTTTTATTAATATGATTTTGGGTGGGACTATGATGTTGGATATTATGTATCAATTAGATAAGATTGAATGCTAAATTTCTTATTTGAATATTTAGTTGCATTATTGGTTTCTAGTATTTTCAGTTTTGGTTGGTTGTTAGTTAACGAAATAGATAGGAAGATGTTGATTTATGTGTGTGAATGTTTAATTGTATTTAGGCTGGTGGTTGTATTTTTTGTTTGGCAGGTGGTGCAATATAAAAAGCAGTATTTTGCACAAAAATAATTTCCAGATTTTTCACGGAATTGCCACTGATTCTGTGGGAAGGTTCGTAACTGAACTTGCATATTTCCCACTGATATCAGTGGGAAAGTTCATACTTTTTTTTCTTCATAATTTGCATTTATCCCACTCATATTAGTGGGAAAGTTCATACTTTTATTTTCAAAATTAACATATTTCACACGGATATCGGTGGGAATGTTCATATTTTATTTTTCAGAACTTGCATATTTCCGACGGATATCAGTGGAAAAGTTCATACTTTATTTAAAAATTACTAATAATAGTTCCCACTGATTGTTAGTGGAAAATTTCATTATTTTTCCTATTAAAGTTTCTCTGGAAAAATTGTGGAAAATTTCCCACCGCTTCCATGGGAAGATATTTCCCACCAGGCGTTTTCCTGGTGACTTGTTTCGGTGGGAATGCGGTGTAAAAACTCAATTTTTCCACCAGCTTCCCACTGATTTTGCAGTGGAAAATCCATGTGTTTCTAGTAGTGTAGTATCAGAAACCAGTCAGCATTATCCGGTATCCGCCAAACTCAGGTTTCCTTGCACTAACAATATGGCCGAGTACGAAGCCTACATCTTAGGACTCAAG
Source organism: Nicotiana glauca (assembly GCA_026770625.1). NCBI lineage: Eukaryota > Viridiplantae > Streptophyta > Magnoliopsida > Solanales > Solanaceae > Nicotiana > Nicotiana glauca. The sequence goes on from MU741483.1 coordinate 42,391, forward strand.
ATGGCCATTGACATGAACATCCAAGAGTTGCTAGTAATTGGGGACTCAGACCTACTCATACATCAGGTACGAGGAGAATGGGTGACCAACAATTTCAAGATACTCCCTTATCTGAACCAGGTGCAGGAGTTGAGAAAGAGGTTCACAAAGACAAAATTCCAGCATGTTCCTAGAATCCAGAATGAGTTTGTCGATGCATTGGCTACCCTATCGTCCATGATACAACATCCACATACAAACTTCATTAATCCTATTCAAGTAAAGATCCATGATCAGCCCGCTTATTGTGCTCATGTCGAAGAAGAAACAGATGGAAAGCCTTGATTTCATGACATTGAGGAATATTTGGCAAAATGAGAATACCCAGAGCTTGCAAATACTCCTTAAAAGCGCACACTTCAAAGATTGTCCAACAATTTCTTTCACAACGGAGGAATCCTATATAGGAGGACTCCTGATTTGGGATTATTAAGGTGTATCGACACAAAAAAGCATCTACACTGCTAGAGAAAATTCACGCCGGGACCTGTGGTCCACATATGAATGATTTTGTCTTAGCAAAGAAGATCATCTGTGCTGGTTACTTTTGGATGACCATGGAAACGGACTGCATCTAGTACGTCTGAAAATGCCATCATTGTCATGTACATGCAGACATGATAAAGGTACCTCCAAATGAGCTTAACGCAACAAGCTCACCATGGCCGTTCGCCGCTTGGGGAATAGATGTTATTGGACCAATCGAACCTGCCGCTTCCAACAGGCACATATTCATCCTAGTGACAATTGATTTTTACCAAATGGGTTGAAGAAGCATCCTACAAAGTAGTGACTAAGAAAGTCGTGGCAGACTTGCGACCGTATTTTTTGTCGGTTTGGGATCCCGAAGTCAATCATTACTGATAATGGCTCCAACCTCAACAGTGACTTAATGAGAGCTATGTGTGAAACTTTCAAAATCCGACAAAAGAATTCTACGGCCTACAGACCATAGATGAATAGAGTCGTAGAAGCCGCCAACAAAAAATATCAAGAATATATTGAGGAAAATGATAGAGAAACATAAACAATGGCAAGAAAAGATATCATTCTTTCTATTGGTGTATCGCACCACGGCCCACACATCAACTGGGGCAACTCCCTATATGCTGGTTTATGGTACAGAAGCCATCATTCCCGCCGAAGTAGAAATTCCTTCCTTGGGGAGTATACAAGAAGCTGAGCTCGATGATGCAGAATGGGTGAAAAGTCGCTACGAGCAGTTAGCTCTTATAGATGGTAAAAGAATGAATGCAGTTTGCCTCGGTCAGCTTTATCAGAACAGAATATCCAGAAGCCTTCAACAAGAGAGTTAAACCAAGACGTTTCACACCGGGGCAGCTGGTGTTAAAGAAAATTTTCCCGCATCAAGATAAAGCCAAAAGGGAATTCTCTCCCAATTGGCAGTGTTCATACATGGTTCATCGGGTTCTGAAAGGAGGGGCCCTTATACTTGCAGAAATGGACGGAAAAGTGTAACGATCCGATCGGTCATTTTGAACTTTTTCACTTTGATCGTCAGCTCTTGGGCATGACTTGCCCCGTATGATGTGTTAAGACTTATGTAAATCGTTGGTGTTAGGTTTCAGGTTAATCAGAATGAATTTGGAAGAAAAGTCTCAGTTGAAAGATTTAAAATTTGAAAGGTTTAACCAAGATTTGACTTATTTATATTTGATCTCGGATTGGAAGTTTTTTTGATTTGGTTAGCTCCGTTAGGTGATTTGGGACATAGGAGCGTGATCAGAATGCATGTTGGAAGTCCGTGGAAGGTTTAGGATTGAATTGGCAATATTGAGATTTCGGCGTTTTCCAGTTAATAGGTGAGATTTTGATATAAAGGTCGGAATAAAATTCCGAGAGTTGCAGTAGCTTCGTTGTGTCATTTGGGATGTGTATGCAAAATTTCAGGTCATTCGGACGAGGTTTGATAGACGTTTTGATCGAAAGCACAATTTAAGAGTTCTTGGAGTTCTTAGTCTTGAATCCTATGTTAAATTGGTGATTTGATGTTGTTGTGAGCGTTCCGAAGTTTTGTACAAGGTTGAACGATGTCATGGGATGTGTTGGTATAATTGGTTTGAAATTTCGGGAGTTCCGGGTAGGTTCCGAGATATTTTAGGCCAAAAATCAAAGCTGTAGCAGGCCTAGAAGGGTTGCAGGCCTCGGAACTCACCCACGTGGTCCACACAAAATGAAGTGTGTCCGCGTGAGTGCTGTGCGGCTGCGATAGGTGCTGTGCGGACCGCACAAAATGGTGTGCGGCCGCGGTGAGGAACACTTCACTGGTCCTACTTCATAAGCTCATATCTTTTGATCTACAAGGACTTTTGAGATGATTCAAAAGCAAAAGTTGTAGCCCTTCGTGTCTAGTTTTCAGAAAGATAAGGATATCACAATTTGGACACCTGTAGCTAACGTGATGGCCAAAACACTAAAGCCTATCACTGCAGAGGAAAACCTATGCGGTCGCAATCATTTTTGTACGGACCGCACTGGTTTTTGTGCGTCCGCGGTCGATTTTGTGTGGTCCACAGAGCTGGGAATCCGAGGGGTACTCTATAAATATGAGATTTTGGGTTCTATTTGGTATTTTGACCTAGAGAGCTCGGATTTTGGCAATTTTTTGAATGTTTTTCAAGAAATTCATCGGGGTAAGTGATTCTAACTCAGATTTGGCTAGAGTACATGAATCTATCATTGAATTCATCATTTAATTTGTAATTTGGGAAGAAAATTGTGGAATATTTCAAAAATGTAAAATGATAATTTGAAGGACCAAATACTATCGGAATTGGATAATTTTCATATGGTTGGACTCGTGAGAGTACAAGGATTCTAGTTTTGTGAATTTTTTCAAATCCCGAGATGTGGGCCCGGGGGTCGGGTTTGACCAATTTCGGGAATTTTGTGGTAATTTGATTATTTTCAAGTAGGCCTTGTTCCCTTAACATATTTTGATGGTTTGGTACTAATTTCGACTAGATTTGGAGCATTCTGAGGCCGATTCGAGAGGCAAAGGCGTCGCGAGCTAGGCTTAGCCGGTTTGAGGTAAATAATGATTGTAAATACTGTCCTGAGGATTTGAAAACCCGAATTTCACATCGCTGTGTTACTTTGAGGTGACTTACATGCTAGATGATGAGCGTGGGTAGAGCATCGCTGGGGATTTAGACCTAGTCCATCCCGAATGATGATTTTAATGCGTATTTGATAGTTAATTGTTTCATGTTATTATATTTTTTGGGTTGTATGCCATGTTTGGGGTCTTGTGCCGACTTGTGGAGACCGTAGGGGCATTTTTGCTATTTTTCCTCACTCTATTTGTTTGAAAGCATATACTCAGTCATATTTTACCTGGTTATTACTCAAATCCGGCTTTATCACTATATTGTCACACCTCCTTTCGGTGCTACCGCACCCCGCGAGGGGCGTGGTGGAAGGGAGTTTTTTCCAATTAAAGGACAATCGAAACGGGATTTATTTATTTAATTCAGAGTCGCCACTTGAGAGATTTATGGTGTCCCAAGTCACCGGTTGAATCCCGAATCGAGGAAA